>PVLD010011746.1:0-63762 GCA_004027595.1 Dinomys branickii
TCCAAACGGCTCTCCACAGTGGTTGCACCAGTCTGCATTCCCACCAGCAGTGTAATAGAGTCCCTATTTCTCCACAGCCTCGCCAGCATCTGTTATTGGATGACTTTTTCATACTAGCCAGTCTTACTGGGGTGAGATGAAATCTCGATGTTGTTTTTATTTGCATTTCTCGAATGACTAAGGATGTGGAACATTTTCTAACATATTTATTTGCCATTTGTGATACATATTTTTTAATCTGCAGAATAAGAGATAGTAAGTACCCGCATCAGTCAGTTTGTGTGAGAATAAATAACTTGCATTTACCATAAAATTTAGTACATGATATTTAGTAAATGTTAGATAGTCTTACAACTAACAGTTATGAGAGAATATATATATTCACACACATATATACAAACACACATATATAATATATGCAAATGTATATATGTGTATAAATATGAAGCTTCAATATTTATAAACTATTTTAAAATGTGGTAAAATATATGCTAAAGACAATGAAACACATTATATGCATTAAAATGCATTTAAAGCTTGTAATATACTGAGATATTAAAAGTTCAATATGTTTTTATTACACATATGTTTTTCATATTTCCTGGGATGTTTTTGTTTGTTGTTTTGAGAAAGGATCTTGCTGCATAGTTCAGGCTCTCCCTAAATGAACTATATAGCCCAGGCCAGCCTCGAACTTGTGGCAAGCCTTCTGCCTCAGTCTCCTGAGTATTGGGATTACAGGCATGTGTTACCATGCCTGGCTTCATATTTTTTGGTTTTTAATATCACTTTATCTATGGTGGCTGCTTATCTGAAGAAAAAGTAGCCATCATTTGTTAATAAAGTGACAATATATTCACCAGTGTAGTGGTAATCTTTTCTTTCATGAGCTATTTTAAAAACTATAAGCATAATTTACTCAATCTTTTCCCTTCCACTTTTTAAATTTATGACATGCTAATAATACCCCATTTAAAGATATTGTAAAAATTCACCTATCATGTCTTACAATTTAAATTTAAATTATTTTCCTGTTTAACTCCTTTTGGAACATATCTTATGTATCATATGAAGTAGGTATCTAATTTTTTTTAACTTTTTTGAATTGGATCTCCAATACCTCTAAATTATCTTTGTTTTCCTTAGTTTTTTTTATCAGTGCATATTTTAATACATAATGATCACAGTCCATGTGTGGCCTGGCACACGCACGTAACACACGTTAATGCATTGTTTATTGGCTTCCCCTCCCTTCTCACACTCCTTTCTTTGCTTTGCCTCCTTTCCATTTGCGAAAGAGCTATCTCCCTATTACCCTATTATGTAACTTTCGTTTTGCTTTTTATTCATATTTCGTGATTCTCATATAAGAGAAAAAATGTGATACTTAAGCTTGAGTGTCTGATTTATTCTGCTTAATATTATGGTATCAATGTGTATCTCTTTCCCTACAAATGACTTGAGTTTATCTTTATGGCATAGTTCTACTCCATTGTGTATAAATACTGTATTTTCTTTTTGTACTCACCTATTAATGTACACATAGACTACTTTCAAGCTTTAGCTATGGTGAGCTGTGCTGCTCCACAAATGGGTATGGCTTATCACTCTAATTTGGTGTCTTGAATTCTTAAAAGAAGATAACTAGGCTGAGAATAATTGGGTCCAGTGTATTTTCCAGTTTTAGTTTCTTGAAAAATCTCCACAATAATTTTTGCGATGGTTGTAATAGTTTACACAACCACTCAGCAATGTAGAGAGCTTATTTCCCCCCACCCCCAGCCTTACCGGCTTTTGTTATTGTTTGATGACTTGATGTTAGCCATTCTTCCTGGCATAAAACAGAATCTCAGTGCTGTTTTCATAGGCATCTTTCTAATGGCCAGAGATGCTGAAACTATTTCATGTGTTTATTGATCACTTGTACTTCTTCTTCCGAAGAATGTCTATTCTTTAAAGTTGTTCCTTTTTATTCTGTTTTGATTGGGTTTTTTATTTTAAAGTCTAACTTTTTTAGTTCTTTATATATTCTAAATATTAGTCCTCTGTCAAGGAATAGCTCACAAAAATTTTTCTATTCTGTAAGCTGTTTCTTTGCATTTTTGGTTATTTCCTTTGCTGTGAAGAAGCTTTATAACCTGATGTGACCCATTTGTTAATTGTTGGTGTTATCTCATGCAATTGGAACTCTGTTCTGAAACTTTTCCATATGCCTGTCTTCATGAGTTTTATATATTTTATCTTACAATAGCTTTTGCTTGTTTTCATACTTAGACCTTTGATGCATCTGGGTTTTAGTTTAATACAGTGTGAGAGGTCTGAGTCTAGATGTGAACTTCTTGATGTTGACAACCAGTTTTCCCATAACCATTTGTTAATGAGGTTATCCTTGTTCACCGTGTGTTTTTGGTCCCCTTGTCAAATATCAGATAGCTGAATGTACCTGTGGTTGTTTATGCATTTTCTATTCTAATGGCTTTATCTTTATATGTAAATTGTTGTTTTTCTCTAATAATGTTTAAGATTCCTCCCTGTTTGACTTCTGGGATTTTGACTATGAAATATCATGAATAGGTTCTCTTTTTCTCATAGCAAATTGATATGCATCACATGTCTATAGGCTTAATTCTTTTCCTATATTTGGAAATTTTTCAGTTATTATTTCAGCAAATAGGTTTTATATGTCATTTGTGCTGTCTTCTGATTTTAAGTGTACTCTAGGATGAAATTAAGTACAACAGTGAAGAAGAGCAGTCAATTTCTGATTCAAATAAATTTTCCACAGTTTAAAACAGAATATAAAGTACTTTAATTTAGCAGCACATTAGCTGATTTATGTGGTGCATATATATATGGAGATATATATGTACATAGATATACATCTCCATATATATGTAATAATACATATATATCTAAAATCAGTCTAATTAAGTTATTTCACAGATATATTGCAGCAACAACATAGCGGAATTGATATAGTCTGAGCCAAAAATATGGTGGAATATGAGCCACAGAAAGTACTATTGTAATAGAGAATGTCTCTTAATAGAAGTCAGCTGAGATTCCGACTAAAATGTTAGAGTAGCTCACTCTGTATTTTATGAAAGTCAGCCTACCAATCTGTGGCCTACGTTAAAGAAGCTTGGAGTCCAGACTGCTAAAGTTCTCTTTCCAACAAAATATGTGAAGACCATGATTTTCTCATCATAGTCTAAATGTGATAGTGTAGCTGACATTAAGTTCATTTTGCTAGTTTAAAGATGAATGAATTATAATTTGCCTCATTTTAGGTAAAGAAAATTATTTTCTTTTATCAGTACTACAAAAGGCTAATGCAAATTTGCCTACAATAAAACTTTCTTACGTTTGTCCCTTTCACAGAGCTATGATACCACTTTGATGTGTCATGAACCAATGCAACTTATTTATACAGGTATTTTTTACAACTAGAACATAAACAATATTTTCAAGAATTCAGTTACTTGAAAGAGAATGTGATAATTATTGAAATAAAATATATTTTTGCATCACTAGGCATTAAATTAAATATAAATTAAATAGTATTATTAAACTGACATATTAGCTGTCAAAAATGTGAAGGCATTCATGGAAAATATTTCAGCTGATCTTTTTCCCTAATTATTGAAACATAAGTTTTTATATAAGAAAATCTCAACTGTTTCACTTGATAAGAATAAATCCTTCTGCTTTATGTCTCAAAGTATAATACTAGCACCATTAGTAATTTCATAAACAAAATTTATAGCTCTTTTTGGCATTTGCAAAGCCTTTAAAATGGTCTTGGTATAGTGTAAGAAATTTGAATCAATACGGTGAGGTTTTCATGATAAAAGTTTTAAAATTCCACCCCAAAATTAGAGAGCTGTCTCAAAAGGAAACATTTATTAAAGCCAAGCCTTAAATCTGCTGTTTATTTTTATATCATTCACCAGTGTTTGGGTTTGTGTCTGGGTGTCCCCCAAAGCCTCATACAGTCATGAGGTAGCTTCTAGAGTTTATGATTGATTCGTGGTCCAATGTTGGGATTATGGGTGTGAGTGCTGCACCTCCCTGGGGCGAGTGGTTTGCACACAATGTACGGGAGGGAAGGAGGCTGTTGCTGCCACTCCTCCCTTTTTGCTCTTGTTGCTTTTGCTGTCTTCTGCCGCCATGAACTGTTACCCTCCGCCAGGTACCACTCCGCCTTGGAGCCAGCCAGTATGGACTGAAAGCTCCACAAACTGTGAGCTAAATAAACCTTTCCTCCCTTAACATTGGGTGCCAGGTGTTTTGTCCCAGCAAAGAGAGCAAAGTAACTGAGACAACCAGTAACTATTACTGATGTTTCCTTTAAAATAGTATTAACATAGCAAGAAAATGAGAATAACTGGAAACATTTTCTCTGAAGAATATTACAGTGACTCAGTTGAATAATACCTTTTTAAAATCTAATTTGTATCAGAAAAATACATAAAATCAGGTGATTTGGGGTAGTTAGCATAAGAACTTTCACTTCATGCCTCAACCAAGAGCATAAAATTAGACAGTGGTTAAATAAGGTGGTAGTAATATTGTACACTTTAATGTACCTTTATGTGAAAATGTGTTAAAAGACTAGAGATTAAATGTGAAAGTTCTGTCATCTAATATCTATCTATCTATCTATCCATGTATCTATCTGAAATAACAGGTACGTATAGAAGTTCATACGGATAATTCCAAGGCTCAGTAGGCTGAGTCAGTCACACTTCCAGTTGGCAGCCAGCCAGGGTTCCAGGTAGACTTGCCCTCCACAGTGAGACCCTGTTGCATGAAAAGTACAAACAACCAATGTATAATTAATTTTTTTCTTTTTTGCAGTACTGGGGATCGAACTCAGGACCCTGCGCTTGCTAGGCAAGCGCTTATTCCACTGAGCTATATCCCCAGCCCATATAATTAAATTTAATATGACCCTAAGGTTATTTTTGCAAAGATGCAATACAAGAGAAAGGGTTATGAATTAGTTAATTTTCCTTTAAAAGTATGAATATGAAATTCCATAATTGTCACGTTTTGGTTTTCTCTTGAGGTTAATGACACATCTGATTGCCACAAACCACAGGCAGATGTGATTCACAGGTGAAAGCAATGTTTGTAGAGTCACAGACAGAATAATTTTGACAGAGGACTACAGATGGACAAAACGCAGCAGTGTTCAGCCTGACCTTTGAGGCTATGAGAACAAAGATGTGAGGTGCTGCTTTCTTCTATAATCTCAAAAATATATAAATATTCTCTGTTATTAGCTTATGAAAAAGAAAAAAAGAGATAGAAGCCCTGGAGCTTCTCCCTCACTAGCAATGGAGATTAGTTTCTGAAAACTTCATCTTTTTTCCCAGAAAAATTCACCTTATCAGTTTATTTGTCATGAATGGTTCTACAATGCAGCTACTGCTGGAAGATATTCATCAAGACAGGATGAAAATTCATTTCCCTTAGTTACACTTAGCTGGCCAATCTGGCTTCCAGTCTGTACACTCACTTATGAACAGATTATGAGATGCATGTATCTACATACAAATGTCTGCACAATGACATCAATTTAATGCTTGAATTACAATACCAAAATACCATTTTTCTTTAATTTCTTATGGTCAGTTGAACACCAGTTTGTGAAAATATGATTGTTTTAATGCTCATCCAATTTAGACAACTCCCCTTACGTCAATTATCCGAAATAATCTATAAGTACATGAGTTCTTCACCTGTGTTTTCCTTCCTTGATACCACAAACCTAGGTTGAAGTCACTCAGTCTGTAATATGGACAACATAAAGTCGTTTGGTGCAAGTCCATACAGGCATCCCTGAATCCACTTTACATTGCTAAAATAACTCTATTTGTAATGGTAAATCATCATGGGGGTGGAAAGAAGACACTTCAGTACGTATTATCAGTTTGCTGCTGATAATTTGTTTATATTTGAAATAAAGCTCTGCTGAGATTTTTACGTTTTCCATACTGGTAAGTATTTTTCCTGAGATTACTGCTTCTTTATCTTTGGAATTCACATTCACAGGAAGCTTTAAAGATATCACTATTTTACATTGAAATTGCCTTTTAAATAAAACTCTAGCTAACAATTTAGAATAAGGAAAGACTTTTGTCATCTACTGTGTGTTTGATCAAGACTAACAGCTTGCGTGTAGAGATACTACTTGTAACAATGAGAATCTTCCCTTTTTGCTTCTCTGAATAAACAAGTGAGAATACCATATGCTTAGTGACATTTCTGAGATCAAAAGTTTTGCTGAGGCATGAGTAACATTTTTTTAAAAATCAGTGTATTTAGATCTCTATAAACTCTCAATTACAGACTATGGGGACAGTTTGTACTATAAATTTTAAAGTATAGAAATTGATATGCAAGGGTTCTAAACAGTGGAGCAATTTGAAGTCTTTTGGAGAGAAGGTTTCAAGTTCTCAGACGCTCTGTTCTCACATACATGAAGAACTGCTGCATTTGTAAGAATACATAAGCAAGCGGGTTGCAGATACTTTAACAGCTGTTTCTTGCATAAAGAACCAAGGAGAAAATAATTTTAATATGGGCCACAGACAGCAGCCTGGGATTTATTTGCGAGCTCTCGAGAAATGTAGACCCATGAGCTCTTCCTGGCAACTGAACCAGAACATACCTTTCTAACAAGCCCTCCAGGTGATTTATGTGCATATTACAGTGCAGGAGCGCAGCACCTGCCAAGCTCTCCCAAGCATCCAAACCGACTCCTAACTGAAGGCAAGGCTCCTGTCTATGCCTGACATTCTTTCTCTTTGGGGTTGTAATTTCAGGACTGAAAAGGTTCCTAAAGGAATGTTTTGCATTCTTGAGCAAAGGAAAAGAAGTAAGAAATATCTTTGGGATGCATAATCTGGCGCCTAACAGCCTCTGGCATGTACGTGCGCAATGTGCGACCTCACAAAGGTGATGAGGGTCCTGCTCACGGTGCAGATATATGTAGGAGTTCAGACACACAGAAAGTGCACTTGGTTGTTTTCATCAGTGAGTAGAAAATTGGGCTTCTTCCGAGAAATTTTTTTATGGAACTATTTCTCAGCTTTTGGGGCTCTAGAAAATTATTGATTAGAACTTAACAAATTTACAGTTATAGAAAAATATGTACATTTTCACAAAGAAAATTTAATAAATTGATTCACTTTGTCATGCTTTTTCCTATGAAAAATATATCTACTCATTAATCAATATTTTAAAACTTAATGTACAGAGTTATCTAAGATCAAAAATAATTCAAGAGCAATTATGTGCAGTTATTTCTATGTCCTGAATAATAGGATGTCGGGAAATAATGGTTGGTTGCTGATTTCTTTGCCCTAGATAAGAGGCTCTCCTATGTGGTTCTGACATCTTCTGTGTCCTCATCAGGGTGAAATGCACTGGAGGTAATTTAAAAACAGCATTGATGGCGTTGGTGGTGGAGAGGAAGGGAAAAAAATGGAACTCTTCTACAGTATTAGAGGGAGTGTAAATTAGAGCAACCATTCCGGAGGCCTCTCCTTATGTAAGTAATTACATAATTTTCTGGCTGTGCTTACATGGTTATATTTTTTATAGTTATATTTATGATTCCCTTGGAGTTATTCATCAGTATAATGTGAGAGACAGGTTGAGTTTTATATTTTCCAAATGGCTCTCAAATTATCTTGGCACCATTTATTTAAAAGGTCTGCCATGACTGCAGTGACTGGTGATGCAGTCCTTATCATGTATTAAAATTGTTGCTTGCACTTGAATGTATCTGTAGGGTTTTCACTTTCTTCCAATGGCCCATGCCATTTATGCAAGAGTAAAACCTGAAGAATTGCTGCATGTTTAAGATGTTTAAGTGGTGGTGGTGGTACATCTACAGAGCATGCTGAGGCTTCCTTGACTTTTCTTATAAGTTTACTTTCTCATATGATCCTTGGTGTTCCTCTATCTTCACAACAATGTATTGGTAGCTTCATTAGGGTCACGTTACATATATGAATGAGAGTAAACTGAAGTATTTAGAGTGTTGTACCTTACTTCCTCCATCAGTCTGTTTTTAATGGAAACAATGTAAAGTATTTAAAGTGTGTGATACAGGAATTTAATATAACATCGTACCTGACTTTGAACATGAATATTGAAGGGTAAAATCAAAGTTAATATGTGTAAGACAGCAGAGAAAGCAGATGGAGAAACTTCCTTAGTTATAATCAGGAGACTTAAGAAAATTTAGAAAATTGTAATGTTAATATATGTCATTAGAGGTGGAGTGTACAAGAGAGGCAATTAAAGATATAAGAATGGAGATGTTTTTACAATTACAATTTAGAATATACAACTGAATAGAGGAAGGTATGTATAACAAAATTAACTGTACTGAACAGTTCATCACTTTCATAGACATGGCAAGGACAAGTTAAAAGCACTGAATTCTCTGAAATTTTCTACCTGCTTGACCACCCCCCTTTTGCACCAGTTTGAAAGGAAAAGCTTAAGAGAAAGCTCCCTTAGTCTTTAAAAAAATCTATTCATTTCACGTTATTTTTTGTTAGTATCTATTTGCAGTACATAATGATTGCATCCACAAAGGGAGGCTGGTGATGTACACAATCTGTTTTAATGCCTTTTACTTCTTCCCCCTCCCCCACACCCTTCCGCTCTTCCGGTGATCATTTTCCTTCAGCTCTGCACGGGCGCCGTCCTTCCTCTCCCTGCTTTGGGTGTCCTGTTGGAAAAGCTTATGTCTCTCTTGCTCCCGCCTTTTAAACATAATGTGACTTTTCCTCAGACTCTCCTAAGTCTTCATCCTTTCCCTATACTTATCAGCAGCCTTGCTCTGATACCCCTTGGTCAACTTTATTTGCATTTATTTGGTACAGTTTTCTGAATTTCTAGAACGTCTTTGTGACGCATTTATACCTTTACATTGCGTCTCTTCACATTCTAATTTTGATCCATTATACTTCTTTGCTTACTCATCTGGGACGAAAGTTTGCAGAAGAAAACGCTATAACCCCATTTTAGTTCTCTTTTAGTCTATGTTCTCTCACCAGTGCCTTTTGATTTTGTGGTTCGTTTTCAGCATCTTACACTTATCTACATTCTACTTCCTTTGTGTGTATTTAGAAAAAAATCTTCATAAAGGTCGATATTGTCAGTAATAGTGATTTGAATAATTATTACTTCGGGAAAATAGAGCTGAAAGAATGACAGGATGTTATTTGTGTGGTTGGGTGTTTAAAGATGTTCATTTGTTTTTTAAAAATCTGTCAATAGTGAGTAACAAGACGGACAGATGCACAGGCCCGGATTGCTTATACACCTCCAACAGCAGAGGCTTTTGATACAAGTAATAAATGCGGTTTTCACAGTACATGACAAAAATGATATTGAAACTATTTCTTTAGAAATAAGAAAATGGATTGGAAATATTTAATTATCAATAACTTAAATCAATTAAGATAATTCAAGTGGTCTCATGCTTCCATTTTATTTTGCAGATTTATCATTTTATCTATTTATTTGTATGATTTCTGCCATTTTTCTACTCTATTAATAACGTGTAATACATAAATATGATTAGGAATTTCAATAATTTTCATTAACCTCTCAAATGAGATAACTGGAAAAATAATTAATATCTAACAGCATATACAAGTTGAGGGAAGTTTAGAGGTGGGAGAGGCCGCTGTGTGTGTCTGACAGATTCAGCACGTGTTCTGTTGATTTCTAGGAGCACCAGCCTGTATCAGTCACAAGGCCCTACTTGGTCATGATCTATCTACAAATCATAAGTCAGTCAGATGAATAATTTAAGCTGGCAGAAATATGTAAAAACTTACCTCTTTTTCATATTAGTTTTAGCAGAGACAGTTTTAAGGATTTACAGGAATATTAGACTGCCTGAGAAGGGCATTAATCTGTCATCTCTGTACATCTCTGTGCATCTCAAAGTTTTTTGCAACTAAATTGTATGACTTCATAAGTGGCAAAGTTTATGTAGCTGTTTGAAAGCCTGCATATCATTAAATAATGAGCACTTCTCCCTGTAACTTGGAGAGCAGCTTCTGAGGAGCCCAGCAATTCATGTTATGCTTATGTAGAGAGCACTGCCCTTCATATTCTGAAGTGTGCTCCATATCGAGGTGTCCTATTTTTCTCATGGCAATAATCGCTTGCTGTATAAATTGAAAATCTCTCTCGTTTTAAAAGGTTTATAATCTCCAGTAAGCATTCTTTATTAGTTTTGTTTTTCTCCATCTCCCCGTGTAAGCAAAGAAACTTTATTGCTTATGAGAAAGCAATGATTGTTTTATTTAAGACAAAAATATATCACTCAGCAGTAGGCCTTTTGCTTCTGCATAGTGCAAGTGGAATATGCAATAACCCTGCTCAAATGCATTTGTCCAAGATGTTGCTTGGCCTAAGAAAAACAGACACAATTAAATATTTGAATGTAATAACACTGTCTCCAAACACAAAAGAGTAAGAAATTTATTATTTTTCTTAATAAATACCAAGACAATAATATCCAAGTACATAGTGATGCGCTGTTGTACAGCATTATAAAATTTATGTCAGTAATCACATTGTTATCTAGGATAATTTCCCTTGGATTCAGTATCTGTTACATGAAGAAATGACAAGGATTATGGGCATTAAAATAACGATTTTGGTATTCAGTCAGCTCTGTTCAAGTGGTTCATCCAAGCTCTACTCCTTTTCTCTTTAGGGTGCCTTTCCAGTAATGGGACAGCAGAGGGAGAAGAGAATCATAGACTTTCTTAGTATCTTGTGACCCCTCCGTGTAAGGGACTGCCTTACAGGAAGAATAGAGGTAATTCCTAACAAGGAAGAATTCTCCCCCCAGATATAATTCTGAAGAAATATTATTCCTTTGCCCTTGAAGAACATTTTGTTTTCCTCTGACAATAAAAAGGGCAGAATGTATACAGAAGACATTGTTTGGGAATTATGTAGGTAATTGTTCTTTATACTCGGTCCTTATGTAAATCTCACCTCATGTATAGATTAGTAAACTGCACATAGAAATGAACTTGTGCGAACTACACTCTGCAGTTTGCACTGTCTTTCATCTCCAGGCAGAAGCTGATTTCAGAGGTTATGAAATCATGGGTTATGATTTTCCACATGTTCCTTCTCTCTCCCTTTGTTACCCTGTTATGCTATCCCCCTGAGACAGTGGCGCTATTTGCCCCAGAACCCTTATCTCTTGAATACATTTAGTAAAATTCTTGGCTTCCTGTGTTGCTTGGAATACTACATTGAAATTGAAAGCCTTAGAAAAGCCACCCACGTTCTTTGCACAGTACAGATTTTACTATATGCTTTCTTCATTCCTTTTGCAGTAACACTCTTTGGCCTAACAGGAAGCTTCACTAATGGTGAACTCTAGCTACGCTATTCATCCTACCAAACACGGTAATGGGAGAATGACAGCTTTTCAAGACAGAATCTAAGGAAAAACACAAATATTGAGGTTCATTACCTAAGTGGTTTTTAGAGACCCTCCTACTCTGCCACTATCACACACAGCAGGTTTAGCACTGCAGTTAGTGTATAACATCTATCAGAGGAAAGTAGGCTGATATTTCATTGATTACATTTTAATTGCTACCAAAGAAACTAAATATTTTCCTTTGTATTCAGAATAATGCCCCATTCATTATCTATTTATATCCTCAACTAAATTTGAACTAAAAATGCATATACTAGCAAATATAAAAGCAGCAAAAATGAGCCAGGAAAAAGCAAAAGTTTTGAATTTCTAGTCCTTGTTTCCATGTCCTGATAAAGCATCAAAGACACTCTGGAATGTCTTGCCTGAAAGAGAACTGGACCTATGGAGATCGCATAACCACCCCACTTCCATGCAACTTTGTCAACAGTGCCAAAGAGGTTCCAACTAGCGAACTCTACACAAGTAATGAAGATTGTGAAATATATGCGAGCCACAGAATAAGACAGACTTAAAGAATCCAGGCTTTTCTTATTCTAAATCTTATCTGCAGCATATTAGTTCAGAACTATTCTTGGGCAGCAGTTTATGCATATCCTGTTGAGTCTGTATTATGGCTTGTGTCTGGATGTCCCCCAAAGTCTCATGTAGTCATGAAACAGGCCACTAGAGTGTATGATAGATCCCTGGTTCACTGCTGACATTATGGGTGTGAGTGCCACACCCGCCCTGGGGTGGGGAGCCTGCATACAATAGTAGGGAGGGAAAGAGGCTTGCTCTTCACTGGTGCCGCTCCTCCCTTTTGTGCTTGCTGCTTTTGCTATTTTCTGCCACCATGAACTGTTGCCCTCTGCCATGTGCCACACTGCCTTGGAGCCAGATGAGTATGGACTGAAATCTCCACAAACTTTGAGCTAAATAAACCTTTCCTTCTTTAATTTGGGTGTCAGGTATTTTGTCTCAGCAATGAGAGAAAAGTAACTAAGACAATGTCCTTTCTTTTACACTAACTAAAGATTACTAAAATTATTTCAACATGAAAAATGTAATATATAAACCCGTGAGTAAGTAAAGTCAAGCCACTCTTGCCTCTCCATCTTGCTGCAGAATAGAGTACTTGCTAGAGACCATCTAGCTCAGATGAGCACGAATGTTAGAATATTAATTGTTTAGTGCTGTGTGGGGGGTCAGTAGCCCTGTGTCCCTGAATGGCCCACAGCAGCTCTCCCTTTCCTATCTCCACAAAGGAGCTTTCTTTCAGACTGACTTGGTCAGGAGTGGATAACCATGTAGTCAGGTAGTTCCAATAGTTGTCAAGAGCAAGTGCATAGGAGGCAGTGTTTGCCTGTTACCTCACTGTGTTGAAGAACAAACACTTTTTATGGATCATAGGTGGCTACTGGTCTTATTGAGACTGGCCTGATATTCACTGCTCTAGGAACTCATGCATAAATAACACAAATCTCCTTATCTACTATCATTCTGAGCAGGTCATATCCTCACACTTTAGACATATTTGTACTTCACCTAAATGGAATCATTGAAGAACATATTCTGTTTATAGTGATACAGTTATCAAACTTAATTCACTCCAAATTTGTGTTCAAACACTGAGAAAGTGGAAAACAGGTCATATTTTTACCACAAGGTACAGTGGAAATCCAAATAATTGGTTATCCAAAAATTACACTTAAAAATTAATTACTCCAGACTTTCACAAATTTTGCAATGATTTCTTCCTTTTACTCCATCATGATTCTCAATTTTCCTCTTGGCTTTTCTGCAGGTATCACTAACTTTCTTTGGAGCGATGATTACAATATTTTGTACAAATAAAGCATAAAATAAAAAAGCACAATGACAAATGTTTTCACATACTAACGCCACACTATATGTTCTGTGGGTGAGAGCAATGCTTTGACTGAAGCATAACTGCTGTGTGTCCCCAGCGCAACATGTTTGACTCATTCTTGTCCTGTACAGGCTTTTTCAATTTTGATTTTCAGTTTGACTATTGAGCCAAGTTTTAAAACCTGAGCAGAGTGTTTTCAAACTTTGTTATTTGAGGAGTGGAAAGTTCAAGCTTGGAGTTGTTCGACAGGCAAGGTATCACTGTATATTTCTAGATCACATTCAACTAATTTATTGTGAAATTGTTTTCAAATGAAGTAAAACTGATTCACTGTGACTGAACGTAGTTAAAGGTAGAGATTTTAAACAAAATGAATTAGGAGTCTTTTGTTTCCAGCATACTAATTGATTTGAGTTACTTTATTTCAACTTTTGAGGATAGTATATTTGTGTTTATGTATCTACTGAAAACATGTTAATAGGGACAGGATACCTAAAATAATTACTGCATAAAGAATAGAAAATCATCTTCAAGACAGTGTATGTTAGACTCTGAAGACTGATATAACTGCCAAAGTTTCTCAAGTATGTTTTAATTTACTCTAACAATATATTTGTCTCTGTGCAGCTTCTTCAAACAATGCTGTTTAATAAAAATATCATGAAAGTCATAAATATGAGATGTAAGTATGATTTTATATCTTCATGTGGTTAGAATGAAGTTCATTATTGAATAATGTCTTGAACTCAATATATGCAAAATACTTCCATTGTAACCTATAGTCAGTGTAAGAATTATCATAAAGACTTTTATATTTTTCCATAATGAATCTTCAAAATCAGTATGTAATTTACATACACAGACTAAAAAATTTGAACTATCCACATTTTAAGTATTCAATAGCCACATGTGATTAGTAACAGAAATTTATTGGATAGCACAGTCTTAGAGGATATTTTTATGGGCATAGCCTTTGTTCCATTATGGAAATTACAGCCACAGTCTTATTAGTACATATCACAGTGGTATGAGATTTCATCAATGTGCCATCAGTGACAACAATAACTAAAACTGTCAGCTTTGTGATTAACACTGTATCACATCTTCGAAATATATTTGTTTTTAGCTCCGTTCATGGAGGCATTTGTTACATGTTTTAACCACATGTAAGAGTTTTGTAATGAAAACATTAATTTTAATTTTTAAAAAACTAACTTACTTTGCAATGTGCAGCAAATGAGCAGGTTGTCCTTAGTAGAGCCAAAAAGTAATCTCTGCATCTTCTATAATTTTCAGTCTGATAAATGTATTTTCATATAGAGGGCTGCTAAAGTAATTGGATGACCTGTTTAATGTGTGGAGCAATTTAGGGGGACCAGTTATTCTAGAAAATTCTCTCTCTACAGTAAAACAGTCTTACAAGTTCAGTGTTTAACAGAAATTAATATCATTCGGTCTAATGTGGATTCCTTCCTAAACTTCATTCAGTGCTATCTTTTTCCATTTGCATTTATCATTTTACAAATTAGTTAATTGAATAACATGCAAATTAATGTCACACATTGGTATTACTGTCTTTGGTTGACTGCAGAGGTGAAAATTCCTAGTCATCAATGAATTGGTACCATTTGTTCTCCTTACTGCTATTTAGCTCCCAAGGTTTGGCTGACTAAATGGAAGCATTTGGGAATGAAATCATACAGGATAAAGTTAAAGAAGAAATTACTGAATGAAGGAATAGTTGGGATTAACCCGCAGGGAATCAAATACTATTAAAATACGACAACATAATAAATGAAAAAAATTTTTCCTGAATATCCAAAAATGGGAATAGACTTCAGGTATGCTTACATGAAGAGGAATGCACAAAGGGAGCTAGAATACAGACAGTAGAAACGTAAGAAGCTCTTCCCTTTTGTACTACCTTTATACTCCCACAGGTCCAAATCCAACTTTATCAATTTCTGATACAGTAGAACTAGAAGAGCCTAGATGCCATCTCCCTCTTTAAGAGAAGAAATATCTTTAAATGGCATAGCTCAGTTCCTTGTCTTTTAGAATTATTATATTGGTGGTGCCAGAACTAAAGTATTTGATTGCATTAAACAGAAGTTATGTTAGCGGCTTTGCCCAGGGCTAACATTCACTCTTATCAACTTGTAAGAAAACCATATACAGAAAACTAAGCAAATGTCTCAGAGCCTGAGGAAGTGTTCAGTCCATTTAGACAAAAGACATTTATAAGAAATTGGGGCTTAACATTATTGAGAAAGATAAAGGAGTCTACATGTTTAATAGACAGGAGGACTTACAGGGGATGAGTTAAATTCTCATAATAGATTTGATTAATTGGATCTGATGTAGTGCTTATATTTATGTCAAAAAATGATAAATCAGAGTAAATGCTACAGGAGCTGTGAAAGAAGGAATTAAGGAAAATTGAGAGAACCTATGTGTATGAATAATATGAATTTAAATAAGGCTTGAAACAGTAATGGCTTAAGAATTTTTTTTTATCTCCTTTTCTCACCAATATACTGATACTATTGTGACAAATAAATATCTTTGATGTTGACCTATATTTTAGAAGCACATCAAGGTTGTAGTTCAGCTTCATGTCATAAGGAACTTAATTCTGTTTCTCTATTTTTTGAAAACATTCCCTTAGAATAGCTATTTTAAAATACCACCACTTTCACAAAAAGCTACACTGTAATTTAACTGCAAAAGAATACCTTTTCCTTACTGAGCCAACTGCCAAAACATTTGAAAATGTCCTCAATTCAAAAGGCTAGTCTATATTTTTCTCCCCAGAAAAAATCTGGAGCACTGACAAGAGGTTTCCAATAATGATCCAAATGGTGGAGACATTTTCTTTAATGACAGTGGCACTGAAGTGATTAGACTCCTGCCCCGTGGAGAATGGGTGACTGCCTTTTTCAGGGGGATTTGTAGTACTACAGATATGAATTTGAACTCACTTTGCCAAAATCATCTTCCCGACTTCCAGCATTTCAGTTAGTTCTTCCAAGTTTTGGTTTCCAAATTACACATTGGAGATAATGACCCTATCTCAATAGGCTTTTTTTAAATTGAAAATAATTATTTGTGGAGTTTTAAAAAATAAATTAACATTTATATCAAAGCGAAATTTGAATAAAAGCCTAATACATTTCAGTAAACAAGGATTTCCAATGTCTTGTATAACTAAAAAGTCAATTAAACACTTGTCTTCAATTAGGTAGCATCTTTTCCAGTCCCAAACATGGGCATGCAACTGACCAGACCCTGCCAAACCCTCCATATTCCACAAGTGAAATATTGCCTGGAATTTAATGTAGACCTGGTAGAAATAACATTATCATCCCCACTTCCCTCAGGGCAATGAAAGCAGAAGTTTGACTTCAGCTCCTACTTCATGTAGAGGGTCTCCTCAGAGCGTGTATCTTTCCAGTGGTTTCCAGCAGGAAAGAGCAGGTGATTCATATGCGGAGTTGTCAGTAGGCTTTTGAGAGGGCTACATTTTTAAAAAATCTAGATATAATGATTAAATCTTGCCTGATGGCACTCTGTAAACACTGGTAGGAATATAATTCTCTACATAGATGAAATAATAACATGGCACCCCGTAGGTCAGAATCTTCAAAACTTTGCCTGTAATAGCAAAAAAAAGTATACGTTCTCTTGGCGCTCACTAACACTGTCTGCTTTGTGCAACTATTTGTCAGCCGCACAAACCTTGCTTCAGCTCATGGCACACAGCCAACTCATTCCTGCGCTTGCTGTTTACACAGGCAATGATTGCTGACTGCGTAAATCCCTCAAGCTGTTCCTGTGAAGTGTTTAATGTATGAAGTAGTCCTCATCCTCCGAACTCTTAAATAATAGAGCCAAGACACTTTCTTTCCCCAAAGCCCAACCTTTACAGATAGGTTTACTTGAAACTTTAAGTCTGTGAGAAGATCAAAGCAAAGTGAGCTTAGTGTCAAATATTTTTTTTTAAAGTAAAATATATTAAATCGGTCACTATATCTTTCTGTTCTGAATTTACCTTCATTAAATGTTCTGCTGCAACTTTTGATTTCAATCATAGCAGTGTCTTGTAAACTTCAGGGCTGTAGTGAAATTTGGGCACATTTCTATGTAGCTTTTCATGTATTACATGGATGTCACAAAGGCTCTTCGATGGTATTTTTGTACGATGACTAGTATGAATACACTCTGAGGTCCATTACTGAAGTTAGTTCCTACACTGTCATGACCTGCAGTAATTCAGTGAGAAACAGGACTGTAAACATATAAATACATCCCACTAAACTAAGACTAAATGTATCTCCCAGCTTCTCTTTAGCTGCATTCTTTGTGGCTCTTTGTGACTCTTGGATACCACCTGACATAAGTTAAAGTGATAAGAGAGAAGTTGAAGTTTGTCATACTCTACTAGTATTATTATAACAAAACAGCATAAACAGTACAAATTTAATACTCACAGTTCTGAAATTTGGGAAGTTCAAAACTAAGGCAGTAGCAGGTTCCATGTCTGTTAAGAACACATTTCTTGCCCACAGGTGATGGAAACTTGTCTGTCCTCATGTCCTGAAAAGGGTAAAACTAGGCTCTGAGGTTTATGTTGTAACAGCTCTAATCTCATTCGGAAAAGCTTTGCCCTTCACAGCTCCACCTTCTAATAGCAACACACTGGGAATCTAGTTTCAACGTATGAATCTGGGGAGAAAACACAAATGTTTAGATCATAGCAGGAATGGAAATAGACATTTGTCTGAACTGATAATAGTCAAAGTATTTTTCTTTTTCAAAATTTACAAAGACCTATGAACACATTTGCATGGGCCCTTCCTAGGTTTGATGGGACCTTGTGCAGTTTTGAGCTCTACACTAATGAGAAAACATGATTTAAATACACCATACTGAAGAAATTTGGAATTAGCTTTAACTTTCTCCAGAGAAAATAATACTAAAAACCTCAGCTTCCTGGGAAGAATTGATCAAAGAGCAGACAACCAAAATTATAGGACTAAAAGTATTTGTGTTTTAGACAGCTAATTAAAGATTTGATTGCCATTTTACTGGAATTTTTATGAACACAAGAATCTATGAGATTGTTCAACTTTTTTAAAATTAAAACTTTTGATCGTTTTTCTAAATAAATATTTACTCATAAAGATTTTGGAGTTTCTACTATTGGTATGTATGAATTTTAAATCTCATATTTTCCAGGTTCACATTCCTTTTCACCTCCGATTACAGGTCCCATGTGATAGGAACTTGTGGAGACTTTGAAATAAACTTACAGTCTCTCCAAAGCTTTGGCTTTTGCCAGCGGAGAAAATTTTTATAAAGGATTTGTATATTTATGAGTACTCCTAAAATAATTGTACATAGATAAGAATTAAAGAGAATGGCAATGGAAATCAATACATGGTAAATACCAAAAATACATCCCACTCATACATTGTACATCCATTTGAAACTTTCCATTTTTAACTGCAAAACTTAGTTTTTTGTAGACTTTTTCTAGCTCTTGGCTTGGCTCTCTCAGTCATGTAGGCAAGAAATGAAGGAAAACTTGAACACTGTATCTGCTTTCAAGTTCTCTGGAGTAATATTGGATACTCTCCATTCTGCCTCATGGATTTATTTTGATTTATATTTAAACAATGGGATATGGATGATCTGTTTTTTAGTTTTGTCTCACAAAGATTTTAAGTGTGTTGTCTCTAGAAGTCACAGTGATTAACGTTCTGAAGAGTTAATTCTGTTTAAACCGCTATATATATAAATGATTAATATTTTAAATAAGTTAAAATGAGTATTCTATGATAGCTGTAAAGAGAGCAGTAACTTTTTAAAAATTCTGTACTGCAAAATATCAAGTGCATTTAATCACTTTGAAAAGTTCAAAAACATGCTGTCCTGAAAACTGAGTTAAAGATTACTTGATAAACTTGATAAACTTTTATTGGGCAAATATGCATTGGAAACTGCTCTCATAAGAATATTTACTTAATTAATTAATTAATGTAGTGTATTTTGTGTTATGACCTCACATATAAGGCCATCTATGAAGTATCAGAGCACACATATTTTGTTTAACTGCAGTTCGAAATCGAACAAAATTGCCTAAGTTCATTATCAACATGGGAGATATAAGAAAGGATGAATTGATGACAATATTTATTCAGCTACTCCACTGATTGATTTCATTAGGAATGTGACATCTGTCAAAGATCTAAGTTGCTATAATTATATTTTAATTATAGTTTGCCAAGTTTTATTTTTGAAACATTATCACCATGCATAAACACCTCACTTTTATAATTTTTTGCAGAGATAGATTTATAAAAAAGAAAACTCAAAGTCTTTATTGAAAATATGAGCCATGCTTTGTGCTTAGATGTGTCAGAGAAAATACACATCCATGTACACAGGCAAATGCAAAGTATACACAAAATTCGAAGGAGGTAGAGAAATCTAGCTTTGGATGTGGTAACTAATTTTGGCTCTGATTTTGCATATTGGAATAGTGCTTCCTTATGAATATCCATTATAAAGTTAATATATTTCTGTCATACTCATAATAACCCCGCTGGAGACACTACCAAATTCTTTGGAAAACTTAGCTAAACTCTTTTCATGAACTTGCCTTGATCTACCAACCTGTTAACATTAGAAGAGCTCAAATGATTTATTTTATTTCCATCTCAGCTACTGACATTGGTGGCAGATTTTTGGCTGGCACATAACTTTGTGATCTCCAGTCTGTACATCTTAGGAGTAGACATGTTTAACTTTACAAAATCCCTGCTGAATGAATGTCATTGTCCATTCTTGGAATCTCTTTTCCACCATTTCTCCACTGATAAATATCACATGAGAAACCCAAAATATAAATAAATTTTAGAGCAAAATAAAAGATAATATGCAGTAGATCTTTTGCCAAAGGGAAGAAAATTAAGAGATGGAGGGAAAGGCAGGGAAAGGAACGATAAAATTATGATGTGTCACGCACATGCACCAATTCCCCACAATACAGGTAATAAATATATACTGCAAAGAGGTAGAAATAAAATAAAAAACACATATATCTTGTTAACTTTCCACTGTAAGTAGTGATAACAACATAGTTTTTGGTACACAGAATGAAACTCAGGACTTGTACTTGCCAGGCAGGTGCTTGTGCCACTAAGCTGTATCCCTG
Organism: Dinomys branickii; assembly: GCA_004027595.1. Classification (NCBI taxonomy): domain Eukaryota; kingdom Metazoa; phylum Chordata; class Mammalia; order Rodentia; family Dinomyidae; genus Dinomys; species Dinomys branickii. The sequence continues at coordinate 20,581 of PVLD010011746.1, forward strand.
GCCCAACATTTTAATAAGATATTGGAATTAACCACGGGTAGAAGGTTATTGATTGACTCAGTACTGAAGAATGGCAGTTAAGGGATTCAATATTGGAGGCTTTATCTAACATGGATGACTGCAGTGGCTACATTTTGACTTTGTGCTGCATGGACATCTTCCTGCTACACACAGTTTTACTAACAGAATTCTTTTTCAGTTTTTAAACGTTTATTTTCTTAAGTAGAATTAATAAAAATATATAGCTATCACATATGTTTAAGTAATTATATTAACTTTTTTGAAAGTCACATAATATTATACTGTGGAGTAGGTTCTACAGTTTATTTAATAAAACTTCTAATTATGGTTAATTTTTTTCTGATCTATAACAATTTTCTTGCTGAAACACATTTTGCTGCAGTATTTAATCTTCACTAAGAACCATCATTTGTATCACTGAGTTTCCAAAATTCATGTGTCTCTGTTGTGTGTTGATATGCTACTGCATGATTTTTAATGCCTTCTTACATTTTGTCATATTTTCACTTCAGTTATAATTAATCTGACAGCACTGTAAAACTTAAAGCTACTACTTTTATCATGGCAAAAATCACCAAAAGAATATCTATTACCCCATGACAATCATGTTGGTCAACATGTTTTATGATTAGTTTATGAATGAACAATAAGAAAACAAGAAAATACATTGTATGATATAAAAAATAAAAGTTATGACCATGTGTCAAATGAAAAGATAAGAAATTATTTATATCACCAGTTTACTTGCTCCATGATACCAACTAATGGAAACCATGAAAAGAACACAGAAGGTGAGCACAAATCTTTAAGTTTGTCTTCAAAGTATTAAAAAACAAAGTGGTGTACCAAATAAGAAAAATCTACTTTGACACATTTGTTAACATAGCATGTAATACAAAATGCAATTTTAAATGAAATTATAATGTTGACAAACAGCAAGACACCTTTGGTATAGTAATACAAACACCTCAATGATATTGAATGGAAAAGAAAAACAAACAACGAAAATTTAGAAAGTCAACATTTCTTGAATATGTCAAAGCTGTAAAAATACAAAAGGTAACAGAATGGCTGGAACATTCAATATCCAAGATACTTGAATTTTCCTTATACTCTGAATAGTTGTGCAAAACAAACAAGGAATATATCTATTCAAAACAATATTGTACCCGACATTGTGCCAGTGGTGTGAGAAATACCTTCGTATCAGTATGACCAGTATAATCAGAATGTTTCTTTGCATAGATGAGAATATTTTCTCTTAAAGTGACATCTGTAACATGATCTATACGCACAGGAACTTCAACTATGAGCATAGTTAAATTTAAATTTTTAAAATTTAAATTTAATTATATTTAATTAAAAAATATATATATATATATATTTCCCTCTTCCTTCTTCTCCTTTCCCCCATCCCAGTTGTTCCTTCCTTTAAGCAATTTCTATCCATTTCATAGTGTTTACTGTATGTTTTTGGTTTTATTCACTCTTTCTGGTTCTTACACTAGGATGATAATATAATATTTACACATGTGGTTCCAATTTACTTCATTTAAAAGTATGGTCTCTAGTTGCCTCCATTTACCTATAAAATCCTCAAGTTTATCTTTTTTATAGCAAGCACAAGGTCCTGAGTTCAATTCCCAGTACAAAAAAAAAAAAAGACAAAAAAGAATCTTCTCCATTTATCTTCAGGTCTATTTTTTTGAGAATACCATGCAGATTTTATTTCAGTAGCTTTGTAGTATAATTTCAAATCCAGAATTTTGATGTCTCTGGACTTTCCTTTGTTGTCCAGGATTGCTTTTGCTATTCTGGGCCTCCTCTGGTTCAGATGAATTTTAGACTTTTTTTACTAATGGTATTTTCACTGGGATTGCATGGAATCTGTACAACTATTTTGAGAGTATGTCCATTTTTGCAATGTTGGTTCTCCCTATACATGAGCAAGGAAATTCTTTCCATTTTCTGATATCCTCTCTGATCATTTTTTTTAGAGTGCTATAATTTTCACTGTATAGATCTTTTACTTCTTTTATTAGATTGATTCCTAAGTACTTTATTTTTAGATGCTATTATGAAACATGAGGTTTCTCTAATTTCTCTCTCAGTCTGTTTGTTCACTGCATACAGGAATGCTATTGATTTTTGAGTACTGACTTTGTATCCACCTATGCTATTGAATTTGGTTATTAAATCTGTAAGCCTTTTGGTGGAGTTTTTTGAGTATTCTAGTTACTGTATCATGTTAACTGTGAATAATGATAATTTAACTTTTCCTTTCCTATCCTTATCCCATTGATTTCTCTCTAATTGCTAATTGTCTAATTGTCTAATTGCTTTGCTAATACTTCCAGAACAATATTGTATAAGAGTGGCAACAGTGGACATCCTTGTCTTGTTCCTGATTTTAAAGTGAAAGCTTTAGGGTATTGTCCATTTAGTATGATATTGGCTATTGGTTTATCTTAAATTGCTTTTATAAGAGTGAGGTAAACTCTATTTTCTGTAGAGTTTTTATCATGAGTGAGAGTTGGATTTACCAAAACTATTTATTCATCTATTGAGATTATCATGCTAATGTACTTTAGATCTGTTGATAGTGTGCATTACATTAATTATTTTCCATATATTCAACCAGCTCTGCCTTCCTGGGTTGAATCCCACTTGGTCATGGTCCATAATCTTCTTGATGATTTACTGCAATCTTTTTGCTAGTACTTTATTAGGAATTTTTGCATCTATATTCATTAGGGATTTTGGTGTAGTTCTCTTTTTTGGTCGAGTCTTTCTCTGGTTTTGGCATCAGAACACTTGCCTCCAGGAATGAGTTATAGTGAATTCCTCCTCTTTCAATTTGATTAGCGAAGAATTGGCATTAAATCTTCTCTAAAGCTCTTACAGAATTCAGGCTTGAATCCGTCAGCACTTGGGTTTTCACCACTGGTAAGTATTTAATTCATTGTCAATTTCATTGGCTGATATTTAGTTATTTAGAATTTTTATATCATCTTCATTCAGCTTTGTTAATTCATGTATATCTAGGAATCTGTCCCTTTCCTCTGTCTTTTCCATCCTATGAGAGTAAAGATTTTAAAAGTAGATATTGATGATCTTCTGAATTTCTACAGTATCTCTAGTGATTTTATGCTTTTCATTCCTTATTGCATGAATTTGAGTTTTTTCTTTCCCTTTTTTGATAAAGTTGTCTAGGGCTTTATCAATTTTATTTATTCTTTTAAAGAACCAACTTCTCTATTTATTAATGTTGTGTATTGTTTTTTAGTCTCCATTAAATTAATTTCTGCTCTGATCATTATAATTTCCTGCCTTCTTTGGGCTTTGGATTTGACTTGCTCTTCTTTTTCTAGAAGCTTGAGGTGTAGCGTAAGACTGTATATTTGTGCTTGTTCTGTTTTCCTGATGTGGGAATTCACCACTATAAATTTCCCTCTGAAGACTGCTTTTATTGCTTTCCACAAGTTCCTGTAAGTAGTGTCTGTATTTTTCTTTTACTGTAAAAATTGTTTAATTTCTTCTTTAATTTCGTTATGATCCATTGATTGTTCCAGAGGGTGTTATTTAATTTCCATATGCTTATGGATTTTTGCGATTTCCTTTGTCAATAATTTCCAATTGCATTGCACTATGGTTTCACATTCATGGGACAATTTTAATTCCTTTGCATTTACTTAAGCATGTTCTATGTGCTAGTATATGGTCTAATTTGGAGAACATCCCATATGCAGTTGAGAAAATGTGTATTTTGATGTTGTTGGGTGGAACACTCTGTGAAGGTCTACCAAGTTCATTTCTTCACAAGTTTGGTTTAGTTCTATTATTTCTCTGCTGAGTTTTGGTTTAGTTGATCTCTCTTTTTTTGACAATAGGGTGTTAACGTCTCATATTATGACTGTGTTACTGCTGATTTGATTTTTCATGTCTGTTAAAATTTGTCTTATACAGTTGGGTGCTCCTGCATTTCATATTTATGATTGTCATCTCTTCCTCTTGAAGTTTTCCCCTAACAAGTACGTAGTGACTTTCTGCATTTGTTTTGATTCTTGATTTGAAGTTCACATTGTCTTTAAACAGAATATCTACACCTGCTTTTTTCTAGATTCCTGTTGCATGGAATATTGTTTTCCATCCTTTGATTTTTCAGTCTGTGAATTTCCTTTTGAGTTAAATGTGTTTCTTGTATACAGCACATTGTTAGATTTTCTTTATTGATCCACTCTGCCAGTCTGCTTCTTTTGATTGGTGAAATGAGGCCATCTACATTAATGGCTATAACTGATATGTATTGGCTTATCTTTGTCATGTTATTTTCCAACTGTGTCCCTACTTTTTCCCTTGTTTAAATTGCTTGCTCTGCTTGGTGGTTCCTTTCTCTTGTTGTTCTAGAAATTCTGGTCATTTTTATCTCTTTCTACAATAACTTTTGGTACTCTGTAGGGTTGGTTTGGTGCTCATGAATTTCTTCATTTGTTTTTTATCATGGAAATATTTTTTCTGCATTAATTTTGAAGGAAAATTTTGTGGGGTACACCAACCTGGGTTGGGAGTTGTTCTCTTTCAGGACCTGAAATGCTTCATTCCAAGCTCTTCTTGACTTGATCGTTTGTGTTAAGAAATCTGTCATGATTTCAATGGGCTTTCCTTTATGGTTCATTTGTTTCTTTGCTCCAACAGCTTTAATATTGTGTTCTTTTGCTAAATTTCTGGGATCTTGATCACTATATGTTTTCACGTAGATTTATTTTGGTTATGGCCAATTGGAGTTCTATATGCCTCGTTTAACTATGCATCAGATTCTTTTTTCATGCTTGACAAATTTTCTGCTATTACTTCTGCAAATAGTCTTTTTATGTCATTTTTGTGACTCCTGCTATTTCATTTCCACCTATTAATCCTTCATTGTTTTTCTTTGCATCATATTGCAGCTGTTGAATTCCTGTTTCCTGATTCATTTTTATTTTTGAGAGATCCTTCTTTTCATGATCGTTAGCTGCAATACTGTCTTCAAGGTCTGAAAGCCTATCTTCAACTTCATTCATCAGTTTTTGCCAGCTTTCAATAGAAATTTCAATTTCCTGGATATCTGTTTGAATCTGTTTCATGCATTCTAATTCTTTCCTATATTGTTCTATCAAGGTTTTCACCATTTTTCTATGCTCCTCTATTGTCTTATCTGTGACTTCCTTAGATGTGCTGAGCAATTCTTTCATTACAGTTGTCATTTCTCTTTTACCTATGAGATTATCTCTTATATGAAGTCTTCTATAGTTTAATGGATTTGTTTCTTTACTTCAGTCGCTATCATTTCAGAAATTCCAGGTGTATGACTTCTAAGCTCTTCTGTGTGAATGTCTCCTGGACTTATTCTGGGTGGGGTGGAAGTCTGAGATTGCATTCTGTTCCTTCATTTTATCATTTTCAAAGATCCAGAGGCTCTCTGGAGCTCAGCCTGACTCCTGTGATGGTGTGGGAATGTCCTTTGCGTTCAGTGTGGCTCCCATGATGGTGTGTGGTTCATCATGCAGTCACCCACGCTCCTGAAGATTTCTGTGGTTCATTTGGCTCCCATGCTGGTGTGGGAGTGGTGAGTGCATGATCACCAAGTCTTCCAAAGCTGTCTGGGCTCAGCTTGGCTCCCATGAAAGTGGAGCCATAGCGAATTTTGATAAGATTATGGTGTACTTTGGTCATTTGATACCCTTGATGTAGTTATGTCTCCAGATATCCAACCTCAACTGTATTGTAAGAATGATCACATTGATGAACCAGCAGTACATATATAAATATAAATCTGTACAGGCATTACATTTCATTTGAAGTTGTGTTAAATAGTACAGTTTATAGAAAGAAATACATCCGACTTGCATCGGTAGACATTTAATAAATATTTTCTCAGTCTGTATTCTTACTCACTATAAAATGTTACACTTGCCTCTCCAACTATTTCTTATGAAATTTATTCTGATATGTCAATAACAAAACATAATGCTGATCCTATTATCTATTTTTGTGTAAAATAAAATAGAACATTTTACATATTATCGTCCACACATTATTGCCTTTCCTACCATACCATCATGTGTTTATCAGTCACTTTTATTTAGAATAATTACAAAATTTATCATGTTATTATGAGTGTGTACCTTTTAGTCATAGTTAGAACAAATTCTTTGTAGATTTCATTTTCCTTGGTGTTCATAGTCACTTTTTTCCTCTTTTCTTGTCTGCTTCTTTTTGTCTCTTTTCTCTTACCCTCCCTTTCCTTCCTTTCTTCTCCTTCCCTGCTTACGTTTCCATGGTTCCGCAGCTCCGTCATCCTCAGCTCTTCTGCATAGGTGCGAATACTCATCATATTTATGGGGAAAGAGATTTTTAAATTGTCGGTATTTTGTTTTCCTCCTTTGGTTTTTATTAATATATGTCGGATCATCTTATCTGTTTTCTAGTCTCAGCTAGAACCCTGTAAGTCTGCAGCCAAGCACTTTTCCTGTGATATCTGCTTATCAGTGATCTCGGAACGCTTTGCTTCTGTTTTGTTGAGTCAAATCTTTTTGGGACCACTCAACTCTCTTTTGGTTCACTTTTTTACTTTGGAAAAAGACCTACATGAAATAGATATAAATGATTCATGAAATAGGTATAAATGGTTTTTTTTTTATATTCCTTGTGAAAAATATTCTTGTGACTGTGGAAAAGAGTATTATAGATTAGAAATAATTTTATTTCAACTTTGGAATGAATGCTGCATTAAATCTGACTCATAAAACTTTTTGCAAAAAATCTACTGTTATTCATAATCTTATGTTTTGTATAATGTTTACTTTTTCCCTTTTTAGAAGGATTTATGAATGTATGTATGTATATATGTATGTATGTACGTATGTATGTATTCATCTATTTTTAGTACTGAGGATGGAACCTAAGACCTTCACACTGAGGTATTTCTTTCATCTTTTTGTTTGTGTTTTGAATCTGTGTCTTCTTAAGTTCCCCAGGCTGCACTCAAATCTGTGATGCTCCTGCCTCAGCCTTCCAGAGTGCTTGATTACATGATTCTTCATGAGTTACTTTGGTATTGCTCATTTTTTAAATGCATTATTCTGGAAATTTATTAGTGGCTTTTACTCTAGAAATTTCGAACTTTCAATTTTGGGATGTTTCTTATGCCACATAATTATTAATTTATTCTCTTTATTGAAATATTTATCCCCATGAATTAAATTTCTTTTTTATAAGTTTACTTACTTTTTAAAGTAACTTTGTTTTTATTTTCATTGGCAAACATTCAATTAATTAATTTTTTTTATTCTTCATGTTAAATCTCTATTTGTTTTGTTTTGTTTTTGATACAGGGTCTTTCTATGTAGTCTAGTCTGCCCTGATCTTACTACTTAGCCTGGGTTGGCCTCGAACTCTGGAGCTCCTCGGTCTCCTGAGTGCCCAATCAGAGGTGTGCACTACCATTCCTAGCCCTAAATTTCTATTTTTAGTCTCATACTTCTGAAGGATACTTTTTAAATCCTTTAAATAATCAATTTGATAGAATCTTTTTCTCATTTCACAAATATAATATTTGCAGTTTTTCTGAGGAAAAGAGCTGTAATTTCTTTATGTTTTCCTCATGACCACTGTGAGATCACAGTTTTATTAGATTTCTGGTTGCTAGAACACAACACTGACACCCAGGGCTTAAAAATGTGAGGCTTAAATCCAATCGTTATTTCAGTCCAGGATTGGTTGTTTCAAAGCAGAATCATCATGGCAGAAGGGTATGGTGTAGCAAACTGCTTAATTCATGGCAAAGAAGGAAATAGTGTCAGAGAGGTATGGTCAAGGGACTAGATAGAGACCTCCAGGTTACACTACTGTAACTAGTACAGACATGCTGAGAAGTGCACTTTAATAATCTCTTAGGTGAATTACAAGCCAATTAAAGTTGACAATAATGCAACCATCTCACCTTACATCTTGTCAGCTTGACACCTAAGTGAAATTTAAACACCACTTAATCTGAATAAACACAGTAATTTAATAACGCTACAGCATGAATCAACATTTTTTTCTCCGAAGTCTCAATAGTTCCAAATTTTTCAAAAGTTTCTTCTGAGACTCAAAACAAGCCCTTAGCTGTGAACTTTTTAAAAGCAAGGTACAAAGGCACAAATGTACGGGGTAAATGTGCCCATTCGAAAAATGAGGAATATATCTACTGAGATAGAAGAAAACCACACCAAGGCAAGACTGAACCTCAGCAGAGCAATCACTAGGTCCTGTAACTTCACAGTCATTATCCATGTCACACGGTAATGAGCTGTGAGTTCCAGAGGGCTTGGGCAGTCCCACCACAGCAACCTATTGGGTGCAGGCTTCTCTCATGGGCTGGCTTCAGTTATTATCAACAGCTTTGCTAAACAGACATTCTACATTCTTGGCAACTCCCAATTCTTGCAGTCTCCACTGTACATTTGGCCTTATTCCCACAGGTCCACCCAGTACCTAGCTCGGGGGTCCTTTACTCATCACAGATTCCTTTTGAAATCTGGGTGGAAACCTCAAGGATCCAACATCTTTTGCATTTTCATCCCAGTAAAACTAGCATCACATGGATAATACCAAGGTGTGCTGTCAGCAGAAGCACTAACCATGTCCCCTTCAGCATCTTCTGAGTGCCTGGAAGGCTGAGAGTAATGAAGTAAATCCCAGGGATCCAGTTCCCTATAAAGCCTGCATATAGTCAGAGATTCTCTTTTCAAATGAAAGGTTGACACCTTTACACCATTAAACCTAACAAGGGTGAAGTCTTGATTTCTGAAATATCCTCAAGGAATTTTTCTCCTTATTTTTGTACAAAGTACTTGGTTTTTTTTTCATGGTACTAATCTCTGGCACAACCATACCTCCTTTGCCTGCAGTGTTACACATAGTCTTCTCTGGGTCAAAATTTAAATTTTTCAAATATTTGTGGGTTTTGACCCTTATTTTTACTATGAAACTCGTTAGAAGTACCCAGAAGTATCCATGCCATAGTGTAAACACTGGGTTTGCTTGAAATTTCACTGGTTAGGTCAGTTAATCCACCACTTTTAATAGCAGTTTTCCATAGTCTCATAAGATGAATAAAATGTAGAATATTTCTGCCAGAGTATAACACACATGGCCCCTAGTCCAACTGCCAGTGCTTTTCCCCACTTGAAACCTCCTGAGCCCATCCTTTGCTCACTGCATTTCTACTAGGATTCTAGTTGTCTAAGCTGTGAACAGAATCAATCCCTAGGGTCTGCTTGCAACTTTCTAGGATTTATCTAGCTACATACAAACTTGTCAAAGCTCATCTCACAACCAGTTCCAAAATCTTCTAAAGCATGTGGTCAAGGATAGTCACAGTACTGGCCCTTTACTCAGTGCCATTTTTCTGAATTACTCATCCTTCCTGTTGCTAGGACAAAACACCAGACACTCATAATTTAAAATAAAAGTTTATTTCACTCACCATTTCAGGGGGTCATTTCATAGTCAGGGCAGCAAGGCAGGAACATTGTGGCAGAAGTGTGTGTATCTGGAGAAAGAGATATGAAACAAAGCTGCTTATTGTGCCCAGGCAGCAGAGTAGGGGAACAGCGGACAAACAGGCAGGGTGAGGGACCACATATAGACTCTAGACTGCTGCTCTAGACCCCCTGGGACACACTGAACAATGCCATTTACTAATTCCATGAGTAGATCCCATCATGGTTTATATCTGTGCTTTCACCCAAAGCCTCACAAGCTCATAGGTGGGGTTTTGGGAGTGATTCTTGGATCATGGAGACATGATGTGCATTAGCGGATTAGCCTGAGTCAGTTTGTAGCTAAATGTGAGGTTGGGAGATGAAGTCTGGTCAGAGGAGATGGGTCACAGCGATGTGACCTGGAAGGGTTTTTCTGCTTTCCTCCTCCCATGATACTTCTGTTCCTTCTGTCACTATGCCATGAGATATTTCTCCTCAGCTATGTCCCTCTACCCCTCCTTCCTTGAAGCCAGCTGACTACGGACCAATCCCCTACAAACCGTGAGCCAAAATAAACCTCATCTTCTTTCACTTGTGATTGCTGTGTATTTTTACCCAGCAGCAATACATAATATAACAACTACTGTTAATCCCTGTCATTTGGTTTGAAACCCTGTATCATTTTTAATGTCCTTGCTTTGTGCTGTTTGTGTTTTATTTTGTTCTTTTTATTTTTGTACTATTTTCTTTAAAATTTTTTTAAAAATAAAGCAAAGAAGCTACATCCCAAGCCAATCAAATTGGCAGTTAATTTCAACCAACACAATAAAGTATACTTTCTATGCCAAAGCTTGCTTCTTTCCTTTCTGAGGCACTTTTCTGCTGTATCAGTCAGCGCTCACTACAGAAACAGACTTAATGTCAATATACATCAGTAAATATATTGCATAAGGATCTCTAAGGAGGGCTTACAATGCTCACCTGAGAGTCAGGTACGGAAGAAGGCAAAGGGCATGTCTGTGTGCTGGAGATCTGAAGGATCCAGTGAAACGATGGAGACCCAGTGCTCACTGACGCGTCCTCGGCAAAGCATTATTAGGAGGCTGAAGGGTGTGTGATAGAAGACTGAAGTTTCTGCACCGGGGTCGAAGAATGTGCGCTGGAGGCTGGGAGACAGTGTCCAGGTCCGAGGCGGAAGTGAAGACTGGGGCTCCCCGGAAGACGCAGATGAGAGCCTTCTTTCCTAGTGTCCCTTTTATTCCATCCAGGCTACAAGCCTATTGCTTGGTGTCATCCACGCCCGGGGTGGGTCTGTTGTCTTCAGTACATCCCTTCAGCCACAGCCAGATAACTAATCCAATTTATCTGGGCATTTCTGACTGAAGTGAAAACGATCAGGTAACTACCACACACTCCAAAAATCTAGTTATGTCATCATTTAAAATGGAGTCCCGAAAAGTTTATTTATTTACAACAATACGCGTGAGGGGGATAAATTGATGAAAGTGAGGATGCATTGCATGTTACTGAAACCTAGTTCATTTGCGAAACCTCTGTAGAACATACATTTGGGGCAAATCCAGGATTCCCAAAGAGGAATGATCTCATCTCCTACTTTAGTGGATCTGATTAGTTGCTGGTTTTATGTGATGCATGTAGGACAATGAATACAAAATGCTCAGTTAGTGTAAACTGACATATGTAACAGTTTAACATGAACCCTTTACTTTTTCTTACATAAAGGAGGGATCAGCATTTTCCTGCTTGGCAGGACACGTCATCCTCACCTTGTTGAGGCGTCACCCCTGGCATCCCTGTTGCCCATCACCCTTAGGAGAAAAATGAGGAAACATCCTTTAAGCTAATTTAACCCAAGCAAAAGTGTTCTTCCTGTTTTCCGCGTGTCTAATTCGACGGAGTCCCATAATAAAGTTTAAGCTTGAAATTACAGACAGTAGTTGAAGCTTCCTTTGTTGTTTCATTGTCCTCCAGGTATATATTTTCTATTAAATATTTCAGAGATAGATAAAAATTGGCTCACAAAATATTTGGGTATTTCTGAGTTTTCTGTCAAAATATTGTAACTTCTACAGGTAGTTATAACACCTGCACAAGTATGTCTGAGAATGTATAAAGAGATATAAATGTGTAAGATATATAAATACGACTGTATAAATAAGACTGAATAAGTAGATGTAAATATGTCATGTATATGCATATTTATCGCACACTTGTGATTTGTTTTGAAAATGTGTGTTTCACTATCCTCCAGTGCTTAACTGGACTGTGAAAATTTAGATATACTTTCGTACTTTCCAAGTTATCTCACAAATATATTTGTGTTATTTATTAAGGCAGAATGTTATAAATAAATTAGAATTCAGGGTCTCTACTGTCAGGGATTTACCTGTTGGCTATTTTCTAAGATATTAAAGAATGTTAAGAAATAATGTTTATGAGAGAAGCTTGTACAGAGAGCCTGCAGGGCTGTAATACTAATTATTAAATTCTAACCAGGCAAGTTGGAAAATGTTGTTGAAATTGCCTTGGTTCAAAGCCTGAAGTTGCCTTGGACTTCTCTTTTCAGCTCTGTGTAACCTTGAGCGATCTTTATGACAGAAAGATGTGTCAATGTGAACTCCTGGTATGGGTGGCCATGCTGGCCTGATTGCATAGAACCTCCAGGGGTTCACTTTTCTTGTTTGTTTGGGGTTTTTTTGTTTGTTTCTTTGTTTGTTTTTGTTTTTGTCTTTTTAACACAGAGTCTCGCTATGCAGTTCAGGCTGGCCTTGAACTCACTTTGTAGGCCAGGCTGGTCTTTTTTTTTTTTTTTTTTGGTACCGGGGATCAAACTCAGGACCTTGCACTTGCGAGGCAAGCGCTTATTCAACTGAGCTATATCCCCAGCCCCAGGCTGGTCTTGAACTCACAAAAATCCTCCTGCTTGAACCTCCCAAGTGCTGAGATTACAGGTGTGCACCACCACTCCCAGATTTACCTTGGTTTTTAATAGCAAGAAATAGGTTTTTTCCCTGAGACTGTGGTCTAGATCTTCCCGGTGTATCTCACCAACCTTGTCAGGGAAATGAGGACTGGCAGGAACCGTCCCTTATGGTGTCCGGTACACTCGCCCTGTCACATTGTTTTTTAACATTCTCCTCCCCCCAGGAGTGAGTTTCACAGTCTTCTGCAGTACAGCAATTTCCAGCGTGCGTGTGTGAGGGTCCTGCGTCATGGTGTTCCTCGTCAGGCCTAAGGGACTGTGTTCATCTCTGCGTCGCCTCCCCTCGTGTACAGCAGCGTGATTGATGGCTCAGCGCATGCTCAGTACCACCTGGTACCAGACAGACAGAGACTATTCAGGGAGAAGAGGAGTTGCACAGAGATGGAACCCACAAGTTTGTGTTTCAGGGAAGAAACAGTTGGGAGGGAGTCCCTTGTTTCTTTTGCTGACACTTGAATTTTGACTTAGGAGGGAGAAAATTATACTGAATTAATTGCTGTCATTTCTATTGACTTGAATACTGCCAAACACAAATACATCAGCACTTAATAGGTACAGGTAGCCGAGCCTTCTGTACAGATCAGTTAATGTTGCACGTTACAAAATATTTGAACATTTTATTCTCTTATTTCAGAAGTGTAAAATTATTAATATTATTGCTACCTCATATCATTTCCTCTTAACTTACTTCCTACATCTCTTGCTCTTTAATTTATTTTGGTAAATACTTATAACACACACTACTCTGCATACTAATCTAAGCACAAGATAACAGGAAAAACAAAGTGTAGAAGTCACATCTTCATGTCACTTACATTCTGTTGTGGCACAACACACAGGCGTCACCAAGGAGAAACAGTCCATGGTGGGCAGAGGGTAGCAGAGCAGGCGAAGGGTGACCACAGCTCTTTCTGTCCCTTATGTCTTATCCACTTAGGGCAGGCCGCCCTCACACCCTTAACCCTAGGCCCTTGAGCCCAGCATTACACCTTTAATCAATCCTAGCTTCACACACTCTAGCTCCAGCCATTTCTGAGGTTGCCCCACCTATGACTGCATGAGGCTTTGAGGAGTGTCTAGACACAGCTATCACACAAGTAACGTGGAGTTCATTTACATGGGGTAAAAGGGAAGACACTCATCTCATGGAACAAGGGTTCTATTGTTTTATATCAGAAAATTACACAAGATATCTCCAAGGAAGTGACATTTGCAAATGGAATCTCTGTATAAAGGACAAGAAGTATGTAAAGTTACTGAGAGACCATGCAGGTCTACATGAGAAACAGCAAAAGCTAATGTAGTTTAAGTAGGTGATAAAGCTGGAGATGTTAAGAGAAAGTGGAAAAGAAGCTAAGTACCATATGGGATTGTATAGAGCTTTTGGGCCATTGATAAGAACTTTCTCTGGGAAGGTAAAACACCATCACTAGTTAAAGCAGAGAAAAATCATGACTTACATTTCTAAAGGGTTTACTTTAGATGCTTTTAGGGCTCTGTCCTGAGACATGGGCTGACTCACACCTTTGAAGGATAGTTTTTTGAACTGAAAATTGAACTGAGGACCTTGCACTTGCCAAGCAGGTGTCATGCTGCTTAGCTATGCCCCTGGCCCAACTCACACCTTTTAAAGCACACTGTAATAACTGAGAAGAGAGATTATAGTGACTGAGGCCACAATTGTGGTAGAGAATCATGGTCAGCATTTATACTTTGCATATAAATTTCAAAAACTGTTCCTATGTCTGGTGATACATTGACTGTGCCTTAAAAGTGGAAAACAAGTTGTAAAAGCCTATTCCTGAAAATCACCATAGATGCTGGTACAACAAGAACAATAGAATAAACTTCTCTAAAATGTCTTCCTTATATAGAGGCAGTGAAAGTACAGACAAAAACCGTCAGGGTAAAATGTTTAGAATGCTGGAGATTAACTGAAGAACTTACGGCAACCCAAGAAGCATTTATTCAAGTAAAATGGCTAACTACCACTTAAAAAAGAAACCTGTGAGCTTTGAAGAATGTAAATTTCCCTTTCCCATCACTACTGTCCAATTGTGTGGCAGATTTGAAAAACCAGCAGTCTACACTCACAGTGAAAACAAGAAGGTTCCTGACACTGTGAGACAGAGCAGAATTGAAACTCCCTCAAAGCCCCATGTCCAGAGAGTTGCCATGATTTGACATTTTTGGTGATATCCTGGAAGAGCGAAATGCAAACAGGAATGATGCATGGCTGATCCTTCATATGTACCAACTTGTGTCTTGACTAATGGCAAGAACAAGAAGAAAACAAAACAAAAATTCTCATTGGAGGATATTCCTGCAAAAGCAGTAGACCCTTGATTAACTTTGCAATTGCCTGAGGCTGTCAGCAAGGGGTAGGGGGTGGGACGGGGGCGGGGACAAATCACAAGGTAACCAAAAAGCTTTTAAAGAAAAGAAAAAAACAGGAAATGAGATTCTGTAAGGACTTTATGCTTTGACATTTTATTGGAATAAAGAAGGTCATGAACATAGTAAGGATGTCACATGCTCACTAAGGATGTGAGAAAGTTTTAAATTTTCACCTCTGGTCAACTTTGAGGCTCTGTCTGGAAAGCGAAGATGCAGTAGTGTTCTTAACTGTCTGTTCAGTTAAGTGTCCCAAAATACACTGAGGATCCTTCAGCAACGACTGGGATAAATCTATGGGTCTAGCCATTTAAAGAATCAAAGGATAAGCTGACCACTAAAATACATAGCAGAGTTCAGTGGGCAGTGGAGACAAACAATGAAGACCTGGCAAAAGATTAGTTTAAACACACCACTGAGAAAGCAAGACCAACACAAAACCAGAGCACAGCGAAGTGAAAATGTTGAAGGGGAAAAATTTATTTCCAGAGTTGTCACATTATTATTGTTATTTTAAGAGCCAAGTTTTGAACAAAAATGTAGAGGAAATAAAACAAGAAACAAGGAAATAAAGTCCATCAATATGGAGATAAACTGCTGTCAACAGTAACTCTCCCTGAGGAAGTCCAGACACTGGATTTATAAGACAAGGTCTCTAAGTCACCTGACAGTGCCATTCTGGGGACTAAGAGTTTCATCGCAATGGCCCTTGGAAGGTCACCCCCAAGCCATACCTGGAACTCAACAGAAGTTTGAAGTAGCAGAAGAATGAGTAAATGTTTCAATCAATAAATCTTTCAACAGTAAACATTCATTTGCAGATAACATAATCTTGTGCATACAAAATCTCAGAACCATGCACATAATACCCTTCTTTAAATTAATAAACAAGCTCTAAAAAGTTGTAGATTCAAAGACTAATATGAAAATCAAATATATTTTACATACTTGCAATGGGCAGTCTGAACTGGAACTAAGAAAAAAGAACCATCTAAGATAACACAGAATTATAAGGCCCATATCACTGATTATATCAAGAGGAAAATTTCTATATTAAAAAAGATTGAAAGTGTTATTGAAAAAAAAAAAATGAAGAAAACCTAAGATGCACACTGAGTTCCCCACAGAAAGACAGTGATTTGAAGGCTGGTTACCAGCTGTACTGTGATCTGTGGAACCGGGTCACTGCTAGTCACCTCCTTGTACATTTCAGGTAGGAGTTACTGATAAAGCCTTCGGCCCCAGTGGAGATTGAATAAAGCCACTGACATGAGGCAAGGAGGAGGATGTCTGAGTGAATAAAAGGAAGGTAACTTCCGGCAGAGTTGCTGAGGGCTGAATGGCTTCAGAATGTTTGGGGCATTAAAAGCTGCACAAAATAACTGGAGTGTAAGTTTCCATGGCAAAGATAGGCGGTTGGGACTTAAGAAACTGGGAAGAAACAAACTATGAGTTTTTAAATTTTTTTTTTTTTTTAAGTCTGGCAATGCACTACATGGGGGCTCAGAGTTCTGTTCAGGGAGGATGAAAATTTGAAAACTCTGGAGTTGTGTAACTTTAACAGGAATTTCATTTGATTTTCCCCCTGTATTTTGATAAACATGCCGTTAGGTGCCTAAGTTTAATAAAAACCTACAGAAGAGGAACCTTCCTTCCTTCCTAAGATAAGCACAAAAAGGTAATTATGAGGCCTACCCCCTTCTTTGAGTAAGCTTCCTGTCGCTTTCATCTCCCTTCTGAGCCTCTTGATGCAGTTACATTTTTCTGAGGCCCTTATAACGCCTCCAGCACATACTCCTAATTCTGGATAGGAGAGTCAGATTTATCCACGTCCATCTTCAAAATGCCTGAGCAATAGTGAACTGCAGCTGAATTTACTCCCAAGAAAGATTTTTTGCAGCTTAGTTTTGATAGAAGAGATCTTTAAAGAAGTAAGCCTTTCCTTTAAAAAGTTGTTTTTGTGAATGTGACCAGTTAGAACTTCTTTGGTAATGGAATAGATGTGCTTTTGTTATTTCTATTTCTAGGTACAAAACAAGATGAAGTATTGTTTTTAATTTTTAATTCTAACTTCCATGTATTTATGAATGTATGTACATATATATGTATTTGTTGCTGGAGATTGAACTCAGGGTCTTGCAAGTGCTGGGCAAATTCTCCGCACTGAGCTATAGAACTAGGATCAGAGACAAACTTTTAGCTAGTAGCTGCTCTACTCAGCAAAACACACCAGAATAAACTGAGATACTCCATGTAGTTCAAGAAGAGCTGAATGGGAAGCCTAGGTTTCAAGTCATATTAGTTAATAAGAAATGTTCTCAGATTCCCCACCAAAGTGTGTCATAAGGTTAAATAAGGAGCTGGAAGTTTTCTCCTAGAAATAGGCTATTTCTGTGACCATCTGGCATGGTGCAGTCCATGCGAGCTGACTGGATTTCTGCCCTGGGAAGCAGTAATGAGGTGTTACTCCTCCCTGCCAGCGTGGTGACAGGGAACGTCAGTAGAGGATTCAGCCACCACCAAGTCCTAATAAGGCCACTCATCCATGTACAGAAGCTATGTAGGGAACAGCATTGAGGCAAATCTGATCCAAGGATGAATCAGTGAAGTCACAGCTGAGAGCAGGGACTCTTGTCCATGTCCAACCACAACAAAATTCTTTTGGTTTGAGTACTGACAAAGGCTATGTGGGAACTGGGCTTCTGTTCCTACCTCTGCCTCTGTGGGTCATTCTATGAAAAGTCAGAGACCATTCTCAACCAAGTGGAACTACTTTTTGATCCAGGAACACACTGATATCAGAAAAGAATATAGGTAGCTGAAATGGAATCAAGTTTGAATTCCTTAGGTACCTTTTTTATCCAGGTAGTCACTTAGAAATGTACCAGTTGGGCTTTCTCAGTGTAGGAATAAAGAGGAAAGAAGAATCGTGTGTAGGACAGCCATGGCAGAATTCCCAATTTTCCAATATAGACTTGTGTAACCCCTCCCCATCTTCATTAATAAAATTAAATTAAACCTTGTTGGGAAACAGCCATTATATTGTGTCTGAACTTTTTAATAAAGTATGAATTGAGAGGATAGAATCAGAAATCCTTTTCAGTTGTTATTTTAGAAATTCATTTCACTTCACGATGGTGTCAGCAACCTCAGAATAATAAAGGATATTAAGAATCCATCAAATATGTGACAATTGTCTCATTGTTGAGTGGCCTCTGAAACAAAGGGTAATATGTTCTGACTGCACAAGATCTGAAAAGCTGAAAAACTGACAGTTTTATTTTAGGGGCAACATGGTACAGTTAGTTAGCCTGACTGGGATTCAGTAAAGTGCCAGTGGTTTACCAGAGAAATGGTCAAATATTGTACATGGTCAAATTGCTGGAAGTAGTTTGAGAGCCTAGGTCATGTATGCTGACCTCTATCACCATGAAACGGACAGCATAATTATTGACAAATTCCCTAAAGTTGGCATGCAATAGTGACGTTCACATCAGAGTCATAGGTTTTAACTATGTGCCTGGTCTGTGATGGTGGATATGTTATCATATTTGATTTGATATTAAATACAGGTAGCAAACACAATGATTGAACAGTATCGACTTGGTCAGAAATTGGGTTCAGTTAATGTCATCAAAGATTAGACTTTTGCTCTTACCTAAGTGGCTCAAAGCAGTGTCCAGTCAACAGTACTTGTTTAGTCTCACATTTTATGGAACCAAAGAGGGGAAACTTTACCGTACTAGTCTGTAATCTTCCAAGGGGCTGTCCATATGGCTAGGCAACACACCCCAAGTTTGTAACATATACTATATCTGGCACAGTGCAGTCTACACAAGCTATGCAAGCTGTCTAAAATAAGGGAAATGACTTTCCCATTAGCTCACTGTGTTGACAGACCATTACCAGGGGGGCTTTTCCAGAACTGCCATAGCTGGTTCCATGCGAGCTCCTTGGCGTTCTTTCAGATTACCCTGCTTCTTCCTGGCAGGTCTTGTTGTGGCCTTGGGCACTTCACACACGTGCCCCTCTGAAAGTGTAGGGTCACGCTCTGTATAGGTCTCTGTCCTTACTGAACCAAAACTCTTCTCAGTTCCTGACACTGCTCAGTTCTGCTCAGATCCCTAAGTCCCCTATATTAAGACCTATCTCCGGAAGTAAGTTAGAGAAAGTGTAGGACCCAGGTAGTTTATGTCTCTTCTCAGTGACCAGTGTCCTTACAGTTGCTCATGCTTAGTCTGAAATGAACTATTCATATATTTTATCCAGATTTCTAGTCTTTCTAGATGGAGAGTAGATGTGAACCTAATTCCATTATTGTGACTCAGAGAAGCAGGCCTATGTTTTTAATTAGTACATGTTTGCGGTATTCGATGTTTCCATTCCTGTGGGGAGTGGGTGCAGGTACATCACCGTCTTAATTCCTTTTGCGCATCCTCCCCCTCCCCCTCCTTCCCCCTCCCCCTCCTTCCGGCTCATGATCCCCTTCCCGCTGGTGAAAGATCTATCTCCTTATTTTCTATCACCTCTCATTTATTTTGTTCTTTGCCTCATTTTTGGGCCAAGAAGCAGTAGTAGTTGGGCTTTTCCTTCGCAGGTTCTTATCCTAGGAGAAAACTAAGTGTCAGGGTGGTTGGAGATTAAAAAAAAAAAAAAAAGACAATATAAGATATATGCAGAAATAAAAATTTTCCAGGGACTTCATGCATCTTTTGTCCTATTTTTATGACATTCTTCACTACCCCAAGAGAATATAAGCCACAGAGTTAATTCTCAAATTTATACACAACAAAGCATCTTTTGTCCTATTTTTATGACATTCTTCACTACCCCAAGAGAATATAAGCCACAGAGTTAATTCTCAAATTTATACACAACAAAGCAAAGTGTGAGCTTTCTCAGGAGGAGCAGCACCTCGCCACCGACATTGTAGGGTGTCCGTGTAATTATTCACGGATCGACCTGCTCTCCATCCTGCTTTGCACGTGTTTTCCTTGGCAAGCATATTTTTTGCAGTGAGGCTGATGAATTACAGTCTGAGCAAGGAGCAGTCTCAGCATCACACCGCTGGTTTGATGGGCCTTAGTTTGAAGATAAATGACTAGGGATTATATTCGATTTATTCACTGGATTTTCCCATAGACTTCCAGCCAAGATATTTTATAGAGAAAGGCAAAACCAAAACACACTTACCCTCTGCTTCCTAGCGGTTTCTCTTCGCTCTTGACATACATAAGTGTTATGGTTTATATAGAGAATGTTTCCCATGAGCCTCGTGTGCTCAGAGGCAGCACGGTGGGGAGAGGACTGGACCATCGTGCGGTGGGCGTCTCTCCCTTTGTTCTCCGCTTCCTGACCGCCACGATCTGAGCAGCTTGCTTCTACCCTAAGCCCCTTCACCATGCTGTTTCCTGTTTGGAGCCTGCTGACCATGGACTGCTACCTCTAAAACTATGCGTGAAAGGAAATGTCTCCTCTCCCACGTTGTCCACGCGCAGTTCTGTGTTTTAGCAAGGAGCAAGTGACCAAGCCAGTGTGCTTTAGAATAACCACATGTGCTTAAAAGCTGATCTTTTCTCTTCCTGGGTTTTCAAGTTCATCTGTTCAATATCTCTTCTTATTTATTTGAACTCTGTTTCCAAAGATTAGCCCTGAAACATATTTTGCTGTACTTTCAGATACTGAGGTACTATGTTCAGTTTTCTTCTTGTTTACTTAAATATTCTATATTTTGCTCATCTTTGCTCTATCGGCTGCCCTCAGTACTACGTAGGAGGTTTATGAGGTACCATTTCCTTTTTCAACTTAAGCTGTAGAGAAATGAAAGCTAATTAATAGCCCCTGAAGACTCTGTAACAGACCTTGTATTCTGGGTTGTTATACATTCATAGGGTATTTAACTCAATAATTTCAATGCTAGTGTTACTACTTTGAATTAGTAAATGAATAAATTCAGACACAGAAAAACTAAACCCTTTGCTTAGGTTTCTTTTAGTTCTCAGAATTCATAAGTATTTTCTGTATATTTCTCCCTTTTCTATATTTATTTCATAAAATCCACCAAAGATTATAGTGTATAAATAACCACTGTTGAGACCATGTCACCTTGTCTATAGATTAGTTGTGATTGTACTATTTTTTATGCTAATTGGTGTCTGTTTGTTAATATGTTTTTGTACTTTTATTTTTTTTAAATAAAAAAATTTTTAAAAAAAGATTATAGTGTTTTACTTCTATACATTTTAAGTTATTAGGAACATGAGAATCATTTATTGTTATACAGTACTTACAAATAATGCAAAAATATAAAAAGTACTTAAATACTATTTGTGATGCAAATCTCATCTTCCTGCTGTGAGTAATCAACAATATTAGGTTTTATATTACTTATGCAGAAAGTACACTAATAATATGGTCATTTTGTCAGATGTTAACATAGTATGCATTATAGTTTACAATTTGCTTATATTTAAAATTAAATGTTTTGTCTTAATCATACCATGCTATCTTTTGAATATCACATTATAGGTTGTAGCTTAAATTTAAAAATAAGCTCTGTATTTTAGATATTGTAGGTAATACTGTAGCCCTTATTGATGGAGAATAATTTTTACATGTGTGAATATATTACTCATTGTTTTTCTCTTTTCATCTTTCAGTTTAAGATACTGTACTTTAATTATCAAATGTAACATTTGGTAGCTCTGCCAGGCTGCCCTCAATCATGCTAAAGAGTTTAAACGATTCCCACATTATTTCATGAGTTTTGAGCTGATTGACATTGCCAACCAGGCAAAAAATTCCTTTTTGTGACCATTTAGCTTTTAAGAGTATTGGGTGTTGCAATGCGGATGTTGCTAGTGTAGGTCATTGAATTACAGAAATAAGAGACTGAAGTGACCTACTGAATCAACTGTCCTATACAACTGCCCGCACGAGGTTGGTCCTCATGTATACACATTATTAATGAGAACGCCTGTTATGTATATTATATATTTAATTTCTTTCTTTTTCTCTCTTTCTTTCTTTCTTGAATCTATCTTTATATTTGAACAGAAAAGGGAAAATGAAGAGGTCGTCCGTGAGGACAGGAATTTATCCAAATGAATGAGGCAGTCGTGTGAAAGTTGGAGAACAAGTCTTACTATCATCCTGAGGTCTGCCTCTAGCAATATCATTTTGTATAATTAAAGTGTTCCAGATCAGAAGGATCCCTACTGTGCAGTACTCACAGGATACTATTTCACTGTTTACATCTCCATTGATACATCTCATTACCAACAAGAAGAAATTCCATCTCCAAAATCTTAGTATCCGTCAGTCATAGCACACACTCAAAGAAGCACTTTATCTTTTTTTATTCCAAGTAATAGGATGGAAAACCCATGATCTTTAGGAGGGAGGAGAATGTTGTTATATCGTCCATTCTGTGTGTTTACTCTATCATCTCTCTCGTTTATTGAAATTATCTGTGAGCTCAACTATTGTCTTGAGTGTTAGGACTTTGACTTTTACTGTACGAACACCGTGAAAATGTGTTTACTTATATGAAATGAAAAAATATTGGCTGGATATTGCGTTCTAGACAAAGATAATTGTGTCTAGGAGTTTATCCCACACGTGTCTTTTCTGATAGTCTCACTTTTTAGAGGACAAATGTTTTACTCATTTCAAAATTCAAGACATTACAAGAGCTAGTAAACAAGGAACAAGAAATGAGCTAGTGAGCTACAACTTCTCTTTTCTATAAGCTGAGTTATTATCTGTTATGACAGTCATTTATGGCATTTTAAAAATCTAGAGGGAGCTCAATAAATTAACTAATATAAAGACATTTGGTTTTACAGATAAAGGAACGGAAACTTAAGGAAGATAATTTATAAACCGATCTTGGCCAGTTGCCAGATACTGTGTTTATTAAGCTTGAGGAAATTGTTTAGGATGATATCTAGAAAATAAAAATAAATGCATTGCTATGGTAGAGTCACCTAAGAATTCACTGATCTAAGCACAGCAGCCATTGTTATTACTGAAATGCACTGCAGTGCTACTCACACGTGATCAGACATGAACATTTAATATTTCTCTTAATGGTTTATGGATAATAACGAGCCTCCATTTTCTTCCACCCTCTTCTCTGAGATGTTCCATTTTGGCCTGTAGCTTCATTCTCTGGTTTCCTCACAAGATGGCGCCAGTGTGTCTCTGTCACCACGGAATAAGAATCATCCGATAATTTGCATATCCTTGTGTTGGGGATTGGATACAGGTTTAGTGAATTTCAATGATCCTTGTAATTTCTAGCTTTGAAATGACAAACAATTGGGGGGTGATATCTCTTGAAGTTGTCTTCAAAGGTCACATATTTCTCTACAAAATGGATTCCATGGCATATGTGACTCACGTGTTTTCTGCAGTATTCAGTAAACTTGCACTAATTTTTATAGGAACACACGTGTACACCCACACACACACCACAGCATACAGTATGACTACAGTTCAGGGTTGTGGTCATTATTCTTTCCTTTCTTTCTTTTTGGTACTGGGAATCAAACTTAGGATCTAGTGCTTGCCAGGCAGGTGCTTGTACCGCCGAGCTGTATCTCTGGCCCTGTGGCCATTATTCTTGTTTTGGTCCATGTGCAGAAAATCTTCTATCATGTACTTGTATATAGTATATACAAACCTCAATTCATACTTGCACAGGTTAGTGAAAAATTTAACCGCGTTTTCCTCATTTATCTTAAATTCTTGGAATCTTAAATTACATTAATCATCAAGGATGACTGATTGGTCCCAAATCATCTGTCTCTCTCTTTTTGAGTATTTCTTTACAATTGAAAACTCAAATTCCTACTGCTTCTGCGTCTTCCATGAGTGTGGAAGTCACTGCAGGATTTGGAAGACTGCACTCTGCAGGCTTCTCAGTGTGACACGGCTACTACTTCCGTGATTCTCCTACATCCTCAAGATGCCGCCAAATTGCACTTGCGTCTTCAGTACTCACACTTACCCGTTCCCCAAAAGAATCTCTTTAAGTGTCAGACAAAATACATTGTCTCAAGTCCAGTTATTTTTCTATGGGTTTTGACACTTGTAACAAAAGTCAAGAAGCTCAAACACAAACTTCATCTGTAAGAAGAAATCACAGTATAGATGCTCCTCTAAAAGGGCAAAGTACATGTCAGAATATGGAAGGTTAAAGTCAGAAGTGTAATTAAGAACATAAATCTCTATCACAAGAATCATTTCTGTCAATATACAAAGAAATTCATTAAATAGCTACAGACAACACACTTCACACTTTATTTTCATTGTGTTGCTATGTGCCAGAAGCTCTCCCGGTTTTACAAAAACAGAAAGTTTGAACAATGTCTGCAGGGCAAGAGCTCACTAACTAGCAAATGTCTCTGAATCAATGACTCAGTTAATTTATTTATGACTAATGAATAAATTAATTATATAATGTTTTAACATCCAAAGCATTTAAGGCAGCTCCAAGTTATTAAACTACAGTGAAATATGCATAATTTTCCATGATTAATCTGACTTTAATTAGTTAGTGAAGAATGCGCATCTTGAGTTAGGAGAGGCTTCATAGAAGAGAAAATAGAGAATTCCGTGATATTCCCTACGTATTCCAGGCTCCGACCTTTTCATCTGTGGATGCTGCTTTCGGCTTTTTGTTGTTGCTGTGGCTGTCAACTATTAGTATAATACATCATTTCCAACTGAAGTACCTTCTGCTCACTATGCAGTATTATTTTTACAAGCAAATTTGATTAACTCAAGGAACACTAATTAATGAATATTTTATGTAGTGCTTTTTTTAAAAAATTCTATCAATACTTCCCACAAATAGTATGTTAACTGCCCATGGCCAGGTGACTCCAATGGCCACTGACTTAATTAAACATTTAATCATTGAAATATTTTTAAGTGTCAAAACGTTAGCAACCAAATTCCTTTATGCTCGAGAGCATGCCAAACTAGGGGGGAAAAAGTGCATGTAATTTGCCCTGAGGTGAACACTAAAATGCTTAATATATTCAGAGTCTCTGTGCTAAAGGTACTTTCCGGAGTAAAAAGAAAAAAAAAAAATACGTTTCTGTCCTAGTCTGCAGCGTCTGAATGATAATGATGTCAGCTCCCACGACAGCGCTTTTTTTCCTGTCTCTTACCTCTCAATACTGACGCATTGCTCTATTTCTCTAGAATTTCAATTTTTATACAGTGTATAACTTTCGGGATGTTCTAGCGTCTCAAACTTATTATCCTATCTTAGCTCAAATAGTTTTCCCCTAATCTCCTTCCCTTCCCAGAAATGCTAAATAATTGAGTTTGTTATACCCATATTTTTCTCACTTGCCACTGCATTATATTTTATCTTGAAGACTTATTTCATTAACTTTTGTACCCATTTAAAAATAATCTTTAGTATTACACAGGGAGCTGCTGGGGGAAAATGAGATGTCCTATCTTTTATTCAATCATTCATTTGTTCTATTCATGAAACATTTATTTAATGCCTATTATGAGCAAGACCTTGCATATAAAAAGAGGCATGAAACTCATTCCCTGCACTCCAAGACTGGACAGGAATAGAATAAGTTACATGCCAAACGTAAAAGCATATTAAAGGTCCTCTAGGTCAGCAGCTGTAAGGACAGGATATACGACAGTGATGCCTAGGGCTTGCTCTTTAAAGTACATATTCATGATCTCACACCTCAGACAGTAAGTGTTATTATAGTTTGGAAATTTCGGTATCTGTGCATCTCAAATGACATTTGGATACGAGAATAAGAATGAAGAACCACTTAGAACCATGGCCCAACTACTGTCCACTGTTCAGCCTCCAATTCACTTCTTGAATTTCATATTACAATAATCCTCAACTTTTAAATTAAACAAGACAAAATATCAAGAAATGGCATCTCAACACTGTACAGAATAGTTTGGAATTTTTCTATGTATCTATATATGTATCTATATACAACATATATAAATATATACTATATAATTTAAATATAATTATAATATATTACAATAATAAAACAGTATATAGTATAATTATAACATAATTATATGTTATATAATTATTATGTATGATTTACATATATGTAGATTTGCATAAAACACACACATGCTATCTTCAAATTTAGTAAATCAAAGCATCAAATTCTTGTGTCAGCACTTTTTATCTTCGGACCATCCCATTATAAATACATTTTGCTTTGCAAAATTATCCTTTAGCTTCTATTTGTTGATTATTTTCCATTCTCTTGATTCTGAAAAAATGTAGATCCTTTGTGGAAAAAAATTGTGTGTGTGTGTACACACCCCACACACACACACACATGAGGAGTTAGTATCTCTCTCCCAGTCTTTTGTGGTTGAAATGCAGTGTATTACATTAACACCTGACCCATAGCATATGCCTCTGGAAAATAAATGTTTTTCCATAGATTTTAGGATTACTACTACATTGTTATTCAAGCTGAATTATTAAATTTTTCTGTCTTTCTCTTGGTAGTATAACAAGAAAGTAACCAGCAATTATTGTCAGTTACACAATTTTGTGTAGGAATAAGATGTATTATTATTTCCCAGGCATGTATTTCTTACTTGACATTATCCTGTCCTATTCATTTCCACGTTATTCCCATTTTAGCCACATAATCCAGGCTATTTTACTCAAATTGTGTACTTCACAATTTTATCTTGTACGAATGGTAATATTTCCTCATAATGTTTCAGATTTGTTCCGTTGAATTTTAATGTAAATTAACATCAATAATATTAGAAGATCAGGACCTGAGTATAATAAATAATGAGTTGCTTCCCTTCCTGGTCTTTTCAAGCAGTAACTAGTTAATCCCATTCAAAGTTGTTTTGTTCTTCCTGAACCCTGTGGATCCTGAACCTTACCAAATGTTACATTTGAGTTTCTTCTTTTAATTAATTTATTGGTACATGTTAGATATACAGGCAGCCATGGCTAAGTGGGTGTTCTTTGTGAGCTGTCACTCTTTCAAACCAATTGTGTCATTGTGCAACTATGTTAGAACGTACTCACACAAATTTAGATGGTACAGGGCAGTAGTCACTCAAGGGGCCTCTTGTTTCCATCAAGAGACAGGGTAATGACGTCTGTAACTGCTCCCAGGCACAACACAGGATACCGTTGCACAGCATACCTTATAAGTAGATGTATAAAGAAAAAAAAGATAAACGTATAGTATGGTAAATACATAAACCAAGAATATAGCTATTTACACTTATTAGCAATTGTCTTGAACTATACAGATGTCCTAAACTTTATAAGCTGACAGTGCAGTAGATTTGTTTATACATAAACATCCCCACAAAAACCATGAGTAATGAATTGTGCTGTGACATTACAATAGCTGCAAACAGGAATTTTTCAGCTCCTTTATAATGCTATGGGACCTCAGTTATATATGCTTTGCCTTCATCATAATGTTTTCATGCAGTGATGACTGTATATTCTTTCTCACTAACTACATTTCCATATACAAGCCAAATATTTATGCTGAGAATGGCTCACTTTCCATCCTTGTGTTAGGAAAACAGGTATTCTAAAACGTATGCACAGATCGAAAAGAGAGCAATCCTAATGTCATTTCTTACTTCTCAATAAGCTGAAGGTAGAATTTTTAGGATTTGAGTGAATCAAATGTAAAATAGAAAAGTTTGTGCAGGATTTCCACTCTAGGTAAACATAAAATACTTACGCATACTAAAAGTATATGAAGGTAAATTATAAATTCAATGGGTAAGGTTAGAATTTTAATTTTATTTGGCAGGTAAATTTTGAAGAGTTAGCTACCTTTTTTACTTGGAAAATAATTGTAGATTCTTTAAGAAAATAAATAATTGTAGATACTTTAAGAAAAACCATGCGGTAATCCCATGTGCCCTTTAGTAATTTTTTCAAAGATAACATTTTGCACAATTATACTATAGTGTCACAACTGTGATATTGACAGTGGTACAGCCAAGATGAAGCATCTTTTCTCCTTAGGAGTCCCTAAACTATTAACTAAGTGTCTTTAATATGTATATAACAACTTAGAAGTTCTATTTTGTATGTATTTTGTATTATATCATTATATTACTGTATATAATTATTATATACAATTATTATACATAATTATTGTATATCATATAACATAGTATATATGGAATTTATTCCCATGTTCTTTATTCGTTCTTCTGTTGATGAGTATCTGGGCTGCTTCCACAGCATAGCGGTCATGAACTGTGGTGCTCTGAACATGTATATACACGTGTCCCTAGAGTACACAGTTCTCATTTCTTTCGGGAATTGCTCAAGAGTTGTATGGTCAAGTCACATAATATTTCTATACTTAGTCTTTTGAGGAATCTCCATTCTAATTTCCATAGTAGTTGTACTAATTAACATTCTCATCAGCAGTGTAGACGGGTTCATTTTCCCCACCCTCTTGCCAGCAGTTGTAGTATGTTTTCATATATACTTGATGATAGCTATTCTAACTGCAGTATGAGGAGATTTCAGTATGGGTTTAACCTGAATTTATCTGATGGCTACAGAGATTAAATTTTTCATATGTCTCTGAGAAGTGCTTATTCAGTTCCTTTTTCCACTTTTTATTGAATTCATTATTTTATAGTGGAAAATTTTTCTAACTTCTTTATATATGTGTTATGCATATTAATTATATCCCACAAGAGTAGCTAGCAAAGATATTCTCCAGTTCAGTGGGCTGTCTCTTCATGAAGTTGTTCACCTTGCCATGCAGAACCCTTTTAATTTAATGGAGCCCTACTAGTTGATTCTGCTATTATTTCATGTGCTTTCAGGATTCTATTTAGGAAGGCCTCAGCCACGCCCTGTGTTGTCTCCCAGAACTTGCAATGCTTCTGATTTTATTCCTAGCCCCTTTGTCAATTTTGATTTAATTTTACTCTAGGATGAGAGAGAAGACCTAGTTTTAGTTATCTGCATGTCGCGCTTCAGTTTTTCCATCACCGTTTGAGAAACTGTGTTTTCTCCAGCGTACGTTCTCGGCTCCTTTCTCACACATTAGGTGGATGTAGATGCTTGGGCGTGTTTCTCTGCCTTCTAATGTGTTCCAGCGCAGTACTGTTTTGTCACGATGGTCTATAGTATGGCCTGACGGTCAGTGTAGTGATCCCTCCAGGATTCCTCCTTTTTCTCAGGGCCACTTTGACTATTCTGGGTCCTTTCTGATTCCAAATGAAATCTGGGCTTTTTTTTTTTCTTCTAGTTCTGTGAAGAATGTTGTTGGGGCCTTAATAGAGATTGCACTGAATCTATACATTGCTTTTGGTAACATGACCATGTTAATAACATTTCTGCCACTACAAGGACAAATAATGTCTATATTCTAATGTCTTAATTTTTTTCAGAATTTTAAAATTTTCACTACAAGAATCTTTTACCACTTTGGATAGGCCAATTCCTGGACTTTACTTATTTTAAGATTTTGTGAACGGAAGAATTTTCCTAATTTCTTTCTCAGCTGGTTCGTGATTGGTTGATACTATCAGAATGATTTATTTATGGGTTTTGTATATTGCTGCTTTGGTGGGTTTGTTTATCAGATTTGAAAAGGCTCATTGTGGAATTTCTTGGGTCTTCTTTGAAAAGAATCATTCATATCATCTGAAAATAGGGATAATTTGACTTCTTCCTTGTCTCTTTAGAAATCTTATATTTAACTTTCTTTATCCTCTCGGGTAATTTTGAATAGTATATTGAACATGAGTGGAGAGAGTGGGCAACTTTCTTATTTTCAAATTTAGAGGGAATTCTCTCAAATTTTTCCAATAAATATGATTTTTATCTATGGATTTGTCATGTATGGCTGTTAGCATTCTGAGATAAGGTCCTTCTATAGTTCTTTTATTATCATGAAAAGGTGTTAGATTTTTGTCAAATTCTCTTAAAGAATCTAGTGAAATTGATTTTTTATCTTTCATCTTATTGCCATGTGTAGTATGTTTATAGTGTTATGTACATTGAACCATCCTTCTATCCCTTGGGTAAAATCAACTTACTCACGAGGTACAACGTTAATATGATGTAGAATCCTGTCAGTGATCTCACTGAGATTTTCTGCATCTATGTTCATCAAGGATATTGGCCTGTGGTTTTCCTTTGTTGGCTTCATAGGATGAATTGAGGAGGCTGCCTTACCTTTCTATTATATAGAAAAGATTTTGGATCATTCGTGTGTATTCTTCTGTGAAAGCTTGGTAGAATTCAGCTGTAAATCTATCTGGTCCTGAGCTTTTCCTAGTTGCAAAAGTTTTAATTCATGTTTTAATTTGGTCTCATTTCCACTGATTTGTTCAGATTTTGTGAATTTTCTTGCTTCATTTCAGGTAGGTCATTTTGTCCATTTCATCCATATTCTCAAATTTTTTGCAGTATAAATTTTGAAAATAATTTCTGAAGATTTTCTGGATTTTGGTGGTGTTTATTTTAATTGTACCTTTTTAATTTCTAGTTTTATTCATTTGAGCCTTTTCTCTTTTTGTTAAGTTCAGTTAAAGGCTCACCAATTGTGTTTTTCTTTTCAGAGAATCAATATGTGATTCTTTCATCCTTTTGAATTTTTTATAATTTCAATTTAATTAGTTTCTCTGATGTTACTATTTTTTCTTACTACTGGTTTTGGGTTTGGTTTATTCTTGCTTTTCAGGACTTAGAGATGCTGCACTAGTTAACTGTTTTGTCATGTTCTGTTTTTCTAATGTAGTCACTCACAGTTACAGCTTCCCTCTTGGGGCTGGTTTGTGTCCCACAAATTCTGCTATGTACTGTTTCCAATATCATTTTATTCTAAGAAATATGTCATTTCTCCTACTGATCTTTTTAGCAGCCTGTTGATCAACTACGATGTGTTATTCAAAGCCAGGCGTGGTGGTCCATGCCTCTAGAGCCAATGGTTTGGAAGGTCGAAACAGGAGGATTACAAGTTTAAGTTCTGCTTGGTAACTTGGCAAGATCCTGCCTCAGAATGAAAAATAACAAAAGATTAGGAATGAAGCTCAGTGTAAAGGTGCTGGTTCAGTCCCCAGAACAGGAAAGGGATAAAAAAAGTGTCTTATTCAATTCCTAGGTGTTTGTATACTTTTTGAACTTTCTTTTGCTTACATCCAATTTCATTCCACTGTGATATAATAGAAGGCATGAGAATATTCCAGGTTCTTTTTTGTATTTTTGAGGTTTGTTTTATTACCTCAAATATAATCTATTTTGGAGTGTCATTATTGAATTTTTGTCTAGTTATCTATTTGTGAGAGTGGTGTTTTGAGTTTCCTCTCTGATTATATTGGCATCTGTCATATTTGTCAAGTAATGTTTGTTTTTTGTCTTTGTGTACAGCAATGTTTGAATATATGTGTGTGTGTGTGTGTGTGTGATATGTGAAAAACAATCTATATGTTTGATATACTATATATATGTATATATAGTATATATTTATGATTAACTCTTGGTGAATTTTTCCTTTTACAAATATGTAGTCGCTTTTTTTAAAATCTGCCCAATGTTGGTTTGGCATCTTTCTTACTGGGTAAGAGAATAACTATTCATAATATTCCTGCTACTGATACTTTCAGGTTCCAGACTCCTTCTTTCATGTTCAGGTTGTGTGTGTCTTTGCAAACGAAGTTTTCCTTGCAGACAGCATATGGATGGGTCTTGACTTTTGATCGAGTCTGC
The DNA here is from genome assembly GCA_004027595.1 of Dinomys branickii. Classification (NCBI taxonomy): domain Eukaryota; kingdom Metazoa; phylum Chordata; class Mammalia; order Rodentia; family Dinomyidae; genus Dinomys; species Dinomys branickii. The sequence goes on from PVLD010011746.1 coordinate 52,271, forward strand.
CAATCTGTGTCTTAAATTGGAGAGCTAAGATCACCTACATTGTTATTATTGAAAAGTGTGCCCTCATTGTCAACCCATTGTGTTGTTTTTCTGATATTTGATTGCTTTTTGTTAGTCAATGTTTTATCTTCTCTCTCAGTGATCTTGTAGCTGTTTGTTCTTGGTCTGTGTTTATGGTGGTCATAAATTTCTCTAGTTTACACTAATTGTTGAAGGTCTTTATTTTAAAGGATAACTTTGCAGGATGTAGTCATTTGGAGTGGCAATTACTTGTTTTGGGGCTTGAAAAGCTTCCTGTAACATTTGTTGATAAATCTCCTGTTATTCTGATGGATTTTCACCTGTAAGTGATTTGCTGCTTCTAACAGCTTGTGGTACTGTTTCTGTGTTCTACATTTCTGGTATTTTGACTATGAGGTCATGAGAGGTTTTATTCTGGTCATGTCTGTGGTTTTTAAATGTCTCCTTTACCTAAGGATCCTCATTCCCCAGGTTTTAGAATTTTTCTGCTATAATTTCAATGAATAGGTTTTTCTTTTTAAGAGATTAGCTCGAAGAATAAAAAGAATGTATTCCAATGCCTGCGTGTAAGATCGATGAGCCTCAAATTCTTTTGTTTAGATTTATCAAAAATCCTTTTATATGTGTCTGCTCAGTGCTGCTGCTTCTTTGTATCTGAGTCTGTGAATACTATACACTTCCACCTTGGCTTTGACTCCTGTTAATATATTTCCTGTCTAAACTATCAGTTGAGTTTTTATTTGACTTATTTAGATTTTCATTTCCCAGATTTCTGTTTGTTCTTTTACACAACTTCTTCTCTGTACTGAAGTGGCCTCTCTGTCTTAAATTGTCTTCTTAATTTATTCAGGCGCTTGCATGTAGATTCCATGAGCTCACCAATTTACTTACTGATGTAATCAGCTTCTTATTTCCTCTTCTTTGACCTCACAGATCATTTCGATTATCAGTATTCAAAATTTAATTCCTGGGGCTGGGGATATAGCTCAGTGGAATAAGCGCCTGCCTAGCAAGTGCAGGGTCCTGAGTTCGATCCCCAGTACCGCAAAAAAAAAAAAAAAAAAAAAAAAAGTTAATTCAAAATTTAATTCCTAAGTCTTGTTTCCAACTGTATCTGAAAATTGGCGTCACAGGCATTTGTGGTTTCATGTATGTTACACAACCTGCTGTCCATTCTACAAGTCATCTCTCTCAGTCGTAAATATCACCACATGTATCTCTGCTGTCCAGTATTCTTTGATGGTTTTTCATTTGTCTCTGGAAAAATACTAACTCCTTTGCACTTCAGCATATGTTTTAAGCTATAGCATTAGTCCTCATTCAACCAAACAGCACTTGATTCTGGGGCTTCAGGCATAGTGTTTAGTAAGCTATTACTGCTTCATTTACATTTACCCCTCTTTATCATGGAAGCTCTTTTAGCATAGATATATGATTGTGTGTGTGTGTTTACGTGTTCTTGATCTAATTTAAACATATTGGTCGCCAAATCTCAAGCAAGAAGATTGGTAGAAATTAGATGAAAACCTTCCAGTGTAGCCGATTTTCATAATCTTTGACATTCAAATATCTCTGTACATATAAGTATTTAACAGTGCAGCTCACTCTCCTTAACTTTGTACATGAAATTGAAAAATATGGGTTTTCACATAAATTTCAAAAGCTAGAAAATAATGAAGCACTAATTGTGTCTCTAAATTAAAATCATATTTGTCATAAAGGGTTTACACATAGCATTAAATTAAAACATATCAGCATACATAATTTACCACTTATTTCAAATTAGGAGATTTGGCAAAGACCTATGATAGGACGAGAGCGTGATGCAGTTACTCTCTGCTGCATGACTTTAGCTTCTTTCCTACTCCAATCTCTTGCCCGTACCCCCTCCCCACATGCAATGAACTTAATTTATAAATCTCTTCTCCTACCTCTACTAACATACTTTCTATTTAGATGCTCAAAAGTGCTATAGAAACTGCTGTTGTGCAAAAGTTAATCTTATTTTTCTGATTTCATTTGTAGTAAGTCACTTGTAGAATACCTGGAAAACATTTGAAAAGGAGACAATACACTATTAATGACACCTTATCTTCTGTATCTGTATATTTGATAATGATATTTTAATGATTTCACATTATAATGATATTCTATGCTTTCAAATTAAGTAGATAGTATCTATTTTTCTCTTTAATAAATATATTTTAATTTGAATGATAATTAAAATTATTTCTTATGGAATTTCCATATTTTTAAGAACCTCCTAATTGTTGAATTTTATATTTGTTTTTTATTTTAATAGGGAAGAAGTGCCTAAATATATAAACATTTTATATGAAGATTTATAAGGAATATACTCTAAGACAAACTGCTTATTGCATTTTGCAAATTCTTATACTAAAATTTGGGACATTACATATTGTTATCATTTACATGTAAGGTTGTCCAATTAACTATACTTCCCTTACTTAGAAAATGTAAACATTAGTTTCATTTAATGAATTAGAAAAATTATTGTCCATACACTTAACACATTTATTAATAATTTATAGCTTTCCTGTGATTTGTTTAAGTCTTGAAAGCAAATTTTACTTGAGATTTCACCTATTTTTTAATTTATTAATCAATTAATTGTTTTGTTTTGTTTTGTTTTGGGTACTGGGAATTGAACTCAGGACCTTATGCTTGCCAGTCAGGCACTGTGCTGCTGAACAATACCCCCAGCCCATGATTAATTTAATTATAAAGCATATATAAATGTTACTGTTATGTGTTGGATTATCCATTACTATATAAGTGCCTTTCCCCTCTTCTGTGGTTTTCTTTCTGTAATGAAGGACAGAAGACTGAAGACTGTATTCCAAGAATGCTTTCTAAGCTGTTTTGGGTTAAATTTTAGCAATGTGAAACAACTGCTCAAGCTTGGAGAAGTGGAATAGAAGAAGCCATGGTTGTTTCTGCTGTAGGTGCACAATAGGTGTAGAGAATGGTTTCCAACAGACAGAACGCATAGTGTTAAAGATCTTTTAAATATTCTTTACAAATTTCCAGTAAAATGGAAATATTTTACACGACCAGCACTTATTGATTTTCTAAGCAGCCAGTCCAGACTTTTTATTTTTGGTTTCTGAGGCCTTCAAATTCTTTGTTTTAAATTCTACCTTGCTTGAAATAAATCCTACATTTATTCTACCTACACAAAATCTTACTGATATATATTAATATTTGCTTCAAGTATTTCCTAATTTATTCACATTTAATTTTATTCAGGATTTCAAGACAGTTATTGATTTTACAATGTGTAATGAGTTTTCCCATTTTTAATGTAAGAGAATCAAAAAATACAGAGTTATTGTACAAATAAAGTAAGAGTATGTTTTGAGCTGGAAACATTTCAGATAAATTAGGCAATCTGGTGCTTCATCTCCAATGAACATTTTGGTGTGCTTGCTGTTAAAAAGAACTTTATCTTAGAGGCTGGGGATATAACTCAGTGGAATAAGCGCCTTCCTGGCAAGCACAAGGTCCTGAGCTCGATCCCCAGTACCACAAAAAACCCCAAACAAAAACCCCAACTTTCTCCTAATACCTTTCACATTGCATGGGATTCTGTGGTCTCTCAGTTTCCCTGGGAGAAAACAGCTAGAGGATTTGGAAAATCAAGACAATTGGCAATAGTTGGGCTCAGGTAGAGTTACCTCTTACTTGATGGTCAAGAGGACTGACTTCAAGAGGAGGGGTGTTTCTATTCTATTTTTGCAAAGTTAGTGTCATGAGAGGTACTGTTGCATACTGACTGTAACTGTCCAAGCAGGATGCTTTTTTCAATACTGTGGTGGTTTGACTGCTTGAGACACTCTAGCTCTGTTCTGCCCTCACACGTATGGCCAATTTCCAGCTCCAGTGGCTCCCAGCAACACAGTGCAACCGTCAAAATCAGAAAATTAACACTGACATATATAGAATCTCATTCACAGGTTTGATCTAATTTTCTATAAAAGTTCCAATGACAGCTTTTACCACAGAAGATTCCAGTCAAGAATTGTTAGTTGCATTCAGTTGATTCTTTTTGGTGTACTCAAATTTGAAATGATTCCTTAATCTTCCTTTGATTCTCATGAGTTTGATGCTTTTGATGAGTGAAAGCCATTTGTTTCCTACAAGAGCCACAAATTTGTATTTTCCTAGTAGTTCTAGTAAATAGATAAGATTGTGCATCTTTGACAGAATCATCACAGAAATATAAATATATACTTTATTTGAATTTTATTGTTTAGTGTTGTATGAAAAATGATATCTTTTTTTTTGAAAAATTATTTCTATGTAGTATTTTGAGGCTAAACTAAAATTCAAATTATAATACATTGCATATAAATAATATGTGATTTCAGTGTGCTCATTACTCTTCACAATAATTTTGATCACTTGATTAAGAAGTGTTTGCCAGGCTTAGAAAAAATAAGGTTACTGTTCTCTGAAGTTTCAGTGCTTACTGTTAAAGAAGTTTAATGGAAGAGGAACTAGAAAAGCCAAGACTGATAAACATTGTAGTCAGTTTCTAAAAGTACACAAAGTTACCCTGGCTTGGTGACCAAATTAATTTGAGTTTTCTTGAATGCAAAAGCTTAGTCAACAAATTATGGAAAGAGGTTTTTTCAGAAGATATTAATCCATTTTACTTATTTCCTTTATGTCTCAACAATTAGCTTTCTTATCTCCTTTATTTTAAAATATAGCTCATCTTAATAGTATTAAATGTTCACCATAGCACAATTTATAATAGCTAAATCTTGGAAGCAGCTTATATGTCCATGGAACCATAAATGGATAAAGAAAATGTGTTTTTTATATACAATGGAGTACTACTCTGTAATAAAGATAAATTGTTTTTAAGAATATGGATGAACCCTATGTTCATTATGTTAAATAAAATAAACCAGATATGTAAGTTTAAATATTTCATGGTTACTAACATGTGAAAAAGTCAGAATATAAATAAAGGGCACAATAAAAGATACGAAGTGGGGCAAAAGACCTTTCTTGCATAGGAGGAGATTCAGAACACATAGTGGAGGAGGGAGGAGAAAGGAAGGCAAAAAAAAAATATCAAGACGTGTTATGCACATGGACCAACCTCTGACAAAGAAGGCAAACATTATGTACTGTAAGCATATACTAATAAAGTATAAACTATAATACACATCAATGATGTGGTAAACTAGAGATTACAGTATGTTCTAGAATGTCTTTCAGAAATTATTGATTCTATAACCAGTAACTGAAAAGAAACATATTTCCTACATATCCAATACATACAAAGGACAATTAAAAATTACTCTTGAGGCATTCACTTTAGAAATCTGCATGTCAAAGCAAAAGCTAATGAAAAATGAAAACTTAACCATTTTAATGCATATTCTTCAAAAAATTGTTAGAACATCAACCTATAAAGGATTACTTTAGGTAGTCTAGTGTCACATACATGTGTTGATAGCAAGCATTTTAGATTGTAGGGACTAAACGTGACAAAATTTTGCATTATTTAACATTAAAGCATGTACTCGAATATTTCTATGTTAATGTACATTTTTTAAGAATTTAAATTCCTTATCCCATACACTGAAAATTGATATTGAGAAAAGAAGGATATATTTGGAAGCACTATGCTCTTTTTAGCTCATGAGAAGCATGATAAATTATGTAATTTAAAATGTTAATTACAGTTTTTTCTGATATTTTCCTATCTATCATGGTGTTTTTTGGAACATAAACTTTGTCTCTGACCCAGTGTTTATTATTGTGATTTAGCAAATTCCTAGGCTGTTTCTGTAGACATCCAAATACTGGGGTAGGTGATTCTTGGTTGCACTGTGTTGTTTTTATGTTCTTGTAACTCCTATGAATCACCATACTCTATTATTTAACCTTTATTTGGAAAGTGGTATCAAGACTCAATTAATTTACCAGGAGAAATTTAAATTTTAATTCAAATATTTTGAGTCATTTATTTTCAATATATTCTTTCCAGGGGTATGTGTAGTGAATATTTCAGCATTCTTAATTCACATATTGTAAGATTTATGTTTAAAATGTGACCAACAGGAAACTTACAAAATTCTAATGAGCAAGCTAAATTTGGTAAGAGTATAAGATTGATTTGTCACTCAAATCAGGTTACATTTAATATCCTAGCTGATTTTGTAGAGATTGACACACCACATTTTTCTGCATTCTCTTTTCAAAACACCTGAAGCAATCTATTTTCAGAAGAAGGTCAAGGAAGAATAATGCTCTCCTCAGTATCATTCTGATTCGAGACCTAAAATTACATCTGCCCTGAATTCTAGCTGATGTTTTTAACTAATAAAATACTTTGTCTTGTTACTGCATTCTGGTTCCAAATTCATGTTTCACTGGACATGGGGAAACATGAGAAACTGTGAGTCACAGGTGACATAAAGGGAAGCTGGATGTGTAAACTTATTTTTTAAAACACAGTTTCTCAAGTGATATAAGGTATTTGACTGAGAAAAATGGAAAGTATTTTTACTAGAATTCAGTAAAATATTCTAAGAATGATTCAGTTAGTCAACATGGTTGACTGATTTACTAATAAAGAAAATTACTCTTTCCATAAGATTGACATGTGCCTGTTCTTCTATTCACAACTAATAATTTTTATGAAAGCTGAACAAACAAAATCTTTTTTTTATTTTAAAAGTAAAAGAACAAAAACATATTAACAAACAGACACAAAGTAGCATAAGAATAGTACAATCAAAACTGAGTTACAGACAAGGTGACATGGAATCAACAATGGTTGTTGCATTACATATTGATAACTTCCAAGTGTATATTCAGGAAAACAGATATAGACATGCAAAATTGATCAAACAAGTAATCATCAACTATTCCTTACAATAAAGTGACCTAAGTCAATAGTACAATTAAGTTAGATATGCTGCATATACATACATACTTACTTACATACATAGATAATTATCCCTTCCTTCCTTTTTTGTTTTTTTTTCCTTTCTTTCCTTCTTTTTCTTCCTTTTTTTTCCTTTTTTTCTCTCCTTTTTTTTTACAGTGTGAAAGAAAAAGAACTACATCAACAACAACAGAAAAAAACAAAACGGAAAGCATTAACAAAGAGACATAAAGTAGCACAATAACAGTATAGTCAGAATTGAATTATAGACAAAGCAACAGAAAACCAACAATAGTTGTTGCATTGCATATTGATACCTCCAAAGTGTATGCTCAAGAGAATACATATAGACATACAAGATTGATCAAACAACCAGTCATCAACTATTCCTTACCATTAAGTGACATAAGACAATAGTAGAATCATGTTAACCATCCTGCACACATGTATATACATACATACACACATACATTTTTTGCCTCTTTCTTTTCTCCTTTCCCTCACCCCATCTGTTCTTTACTTTTGAACAGATTTCCTTCATGTCTCTTAGTTTATATTCCCACCCTCAGGTTCTTACACCAGTGACACAATACATTGCTTGCACATGTACCTCTGATTTATTTCACTTATGAGTATGGTGTCTAATTGTGACCATTTGCCTACAAAGGCCCCAAATCTGTCCCTCTTTATAGCTGAGTAATATTCCATTATATAAAAATGCCACAGTTTTTTAATCCAGTCCTCTGTAGATGGACATTTGTGTTGCTTCCACAATTAACTATTACAAATTGCGCTGCTATAAACATGAATGCACATATATCAGAGTGATATGATGTTTTCAGATCTTCTGGGAAAATACCCAGAAGGGGAATAGCTGGTTTGAATGGAACCTCTAGACCTAGTTTGCTGAGAAATCTCCAAACTGCTCTCCACAGTGGTTGCACCAGTGTGCATTCCCACCAGCAGTGTAAGAGTCCCTCTTTCTCCACAGCCTTGCCAGCATTTATTATTGGATGATTTTTTCATACTGGCCAGTCTTACTGGGGTGAGATGAAATCTCAATGTTGTTTTTATGTGCATTTCTTGAATGACTAAGGATGTGGAACATATGAACGGTGAATATGAATGCTTCTATAATAAGATTAGTTTTTAAAATCCACAGAATAAAGGACTGGGTACAGATTTCACTTAGGAAATTATGTAATCTGTCACTGGAGGGAAAGTTAAATACCTGGTTCTATTTATGTCCTGTGTCCACACGTGATTGCTATTACAGCTGAAATGCAGCTTGACCTGTTTCCTGCTTAGGAACACAGATAGAGGAAACACAACAATGCTGGAAGAGATGAAGCACAACAACAGGCTGCACGTTAGAGCCATGGGTCTCAGTGGGAACTCCAAATTAGCCAAATAAAGTATCCTGAGTCAGAAAGTAGAGTCGGAGGAAAATGAGAAATGAAACAATGCATGCCACGGGGCAGTGCACCACGGACAAAGATTTATTCTATGACCTAAATCTGAGAATTTCCCCACCCAAAATACTGAACAGTCATGAATAGAAAGTGTTCCATATAAAACAAACTGTTAGGTTCACAGGAAAAAAAACCCTAATGAGTTTCTTCCAAGAGACTCCAGATTGCCCGGTAAGCTAGCTGTAATTCTCATTCCAAAAGAACATGTAGACAGGTGTTCAGTTTTCCCTGAAATTAATTTCCATCATGCTTCTCAGGGTCAACTAATCTATTTAAAATGCCATTCTATTGTATTTATACCCTTGATCACAAGTCCTTTATAATTTCCAAAGTGAAAATTAGTTTAAGAACTAAACCATGGCTATAAAATTAAAGAAAGATCTACCCTCTTCCTTTCCCTGCCACTGTTTTTCTTTAGTGTCTGGAAGTTTGTGCTAAGCGATCTTCACCAGAAATCCCCCTCTTTCTCTCCCTGAGTTTCCTTAGTTACAAAATAAAGGCAACGCAACTGTTACTAAGCTATTTTGAAGTTCTTTACAATAAAACTCACATGATAGCCAGCCTAAAGACTTCATGAATGTTTTGCAGTTAGTTTGCTGTTATTGTCTTCAAGTGATTCAAGCATGTTAGGAGGGGTAGATCCTGTGCAGTGCCTTCACCAAGGGGCTGTGTTCCGCTGTCCATCCCTTTATCCCACAGGGTAACATAGTGTTCATCATAAAGAGTAGCTTCTGAGTATTTGTTTTTTGTTACCAAAAATAACTTGGTTGTTAAACCTAAAGATATAACCCAGTGGGCATCTTCAACCAGTTCAGAAGTCAAAAAAGATGTGAATAAATGAAGTGTTGCTTAACATGGGCATCTGAGCGCAGATCATCAGCAACCAAGCTGCTCTGGTAAGTTGAAAGGAAAACTTAGGGTTCTGCTATTTCATCTACTTTAAAGGCTTGATTTACTTTTCCTCCTAAGTGCAGAGTTGAGCTCTCCTTCCGGGAGGAAGAAATGGAGTGGAGAGGGTGAGGACGGTGTGTAAGCTGCCACAGGAGTTCCAATGCAGTACAATGTCCATGACTGGAGATTCTCAGGGTTGTTTATTCACATTTTTTAAACATTTAGTCATGTTTTATACTTAGGGATAGAGGGATCCTGCTCTGGTCCCGGCCCCCGCAGCCAAGGCCCTCAGCGGCCTGCAGTCCGCAACCAAGGTGGCCTGAGGAGCGCAGAGGAGAGGAGCATCCCACGCCCTCCCCCAGACCCGGAGAGCACGAGGAAACAGAAGCGTCGGGGAGCAGCAGATCGTGGGCGTAGCACAAAAAATTGGCACTTTGGAACCTTCCTGACTGCAGGGATTCCGAAACTGGTGAGCTATCTGTGTGGCACAACCAGATCACCGAGTGGGGGAGGAGATCTGTCCCCGTACCTGGGAGGGCGGGGGAGCGGTCTTGCACACCCCACCCAGGTCTCTCGGTAGGGAGTAGCTCACCCCACAAACCAGCATATGAACCGCCTTTTAAGCAGAACTCTAAGCAGAAAGCTTAAGGGACATTCTCCCGAAGAGAAGGAGTCATTGGAGCAGCGTTTGCAACAGACCTTTGCCTGGTGAACTGCCTGGGTAATTTATTGCTCAATATTTTGAATCTGATACCCAAAAATGGGAAGACAGAAGAACAAAATGCAGTCTCAGAACTCAACCCCACCCAGAACAAGTCCTGGATGCGAGGATACAGGGGAACTAGGAAGCCACATACCTGCAAGTTCTGAAACGATTGCATCCGAAATAAAGAAACAACTCCATCAGGCCATAGAAGAGCTTAAAGCAGAAATAAGCCACATACCTGCAATGATCTCTCAGATAAAAAATGAACTGAAAACTATAATTGAAGAAATGTTCCATACACATAAGGAAGAAATAGATAAAAGATTAGAAGAAAATAGGAAACAAATGGAAATGTTACAAGAGCAATTTAAGAATGAATTACCAAGAATGAAACAGGTCCAAAGAGATTGCCAGGATTTGAAAACTTCCACTGAAAGCATGCAAAACCGCTTAAATGAAACCGAGGATAGAATCTCAGACCTTGAAGACAGCATGGCAGCTTAAGAACGTGAAAGGAAGGATCTCATAAAATCATCAAAGACCCAAGAAAAATCAATCCAACAGCTCCAAGATGAGGCAAAACGAAATAATATTCGAGTAATAGGAGTCAAAGAAACAGCAGGAGACCACACAAAACGATATAAAAAGAATATTTGCTGAAATAATAGCAGAAAATTTCCCAAACAAGGTAAAAGATTCTGAAGTACAGTTAATCGAGACATATAGAAACCCAACGATTCATAACCCAAAGAAAGCCACAGAGACATATAATAGTCAAGATCCCAGATATCCAGCAAAAGAACACAATATTAAAAGCTGTTAGAGAAAAAAAACAGATCACCTATAAAGGAAAGCCCATCAGAATCACAGCAGACTTCTCAACAGAAACCATGAAATCAAGAAGAGCTTGGAGAGAGATATTACAGATTCTGAGACAAAACAACTTCCAACCCAGACTGATGTATCCTGCAAAACTATCCTTCAAATTCAATGGAGAAATAAAATATTTCCATGACAAAGAACAACTAAAGAACTTCATGAGTGCCAAACCAGCATTAGAAAAAGCACTAAAAGATATTCTAGACAGAGAAAAAAGAGACCACAATCCCAAGAACAATGATAGAAATAACTCCCTAAACAGAACAAGTAAGTAAACAGTCAGCAAAAGAAGGAAAACAACAACAAGTAAATAACAAGACTAGAATAAGCCAACATATAACCATTATAACCATTAATGTAAATGGCCTCAATTCACAAGTCAAAAGGAAAAGATTGGAAGAGTGGATTAAGGAACACAATCCAATGATATGCTGTATACAGGAAACACATTTTACTCAAAAGGAAATCCACAGGTTGAAAGTTAAAGGTTGGAAAACAATTCTCTATGCAACAGGTCCCCAGAAAAAAGCAGGGATAGCTATTATGTTTGCAGACAATGTAAACTTCAAACCAAAAACAATCAAAAGAGATA
>PVLD010011747.1:0-63693 GCA_004027595.1 Dinomys branickii
TGTGTTTGTATATAGTAGGCTAAATGCATAAACAGCTTAATTTGAAAGATGATTATATTATGTGTATGAAAATATGTATTTAAAGGTAATAGTTTGTAAGCCAGGTGCAGTGGTTTTTGCATGTGCTCAGGAGTCTCCTGAGCTCAAGCTCAGGAGTTTGAATAACATAGTGAAACTCCATCTCAAGAAAAGTAATATTCTGTGAAGTATAGCCACCGGCACTGGGCTGGATTGGCCTACCTGCAGAAGATACTTCGCTCCATGCTACAGGATTTGAGAAGGCTCCACAGAGTCTTTGTACTTTATGTTCCCTCTTCCACCTTCCAGCTACAGTCCCTGAAGCATTCCTATGGCACTTTCTCATTGAACACACATTAACTCAGTACATTAATAATAGCAGCTGAAATGTGTCGAAGAAGCACAGGCTAGGTGATTTACACAGACTAAATTCTCACAATAAGCACACAAGACAAGGATTAGTTATCTTTGATTCTCCAGATGAGGAAACTATAGCTCAGTTTGCTTAAAAAATGTGTTCAAGGTTAGACAAGGAGTATGTGGCAGAATTGCATGTAAACCTGAGTTAAAGAATAGGTAACAAAATTGGACATTGAGGCTGTTTCTATCTGATTTCAACTTTAAATCATGGTTGTAAAATGCCTAGCACTACAGTAAATCATGCCCCAGAGGCAAATAGCAAATGGTGAAAAGGGAACATTGTTTGATAATGGGATCTCAAGAACCCGGAGCAGCATGGCTGGCTGGAGTCCTAGCTGGTGAGTCCATTACAAGGTGGCAGTCATCTAAAGTCATGGGAGGAGAAGACACCCCTCAATGACAAATGAGAAAAGGTGAGAACACACTTGAAGATGCCCATATGTAGCTGACAGGAGATTAAGAAGGAGTTAGAGAGGTACATGGAGCCAGGGTAGGCAAATGTTGAGAAGTTAAATGTGAAGAGAATTCAAAGCAATAATCATTGGACCTCCTGAGACATCAAATGTGATGGAGAACTGCTAATAGGCAGTGGTATCTGACAGAGAGGTGCTTATAGTAACATTTGAAAGCAAGCTAGTAGGATTGGGGCATCCTTTCCAGACTCAGGATGGAGGAGGGCAGGAAGGAAGGATGGGATGTGTTTCCCATCGGTTTGGCAAGAAGCTAAGCAGAGAAGACCAATTATGCAATTCAAGGGTTTTTTGAGGTTGAGAAATTTAAGGATTTTTTTGACAGGTAGGGTATCTACTGCTGGGGAGAGGGATGCAATGCGAAGAGGGTCAAGGATACAGCAAGACCCAGTGCAAGGAGCAGAGGGAGGGATCAGAGACAAAATGAGCAGAGGAAGTGGCAGCAGTTACCCCTACTAGGGCTGGTAGCCCCTGTTGAAGGGCATTTCCAAAGGATCCGTTCCTCTCTCAGAGCTCCTTCCTTCCCTTCGCTTCCTGTTGTGTGCTCCCTTCTGTCTCTCTGGTTTTGCATGAGACAGGAGGTATCAGAATTGTCAAAGAGGACACTGGGAAGCTGGGGAAACGTGAGGTCAATTTTTTTTACCTGGGGGCTCTTGTCAGAGGGTGAAAGCAGAGACAAATGTCTCCTTTGGTCTCTATTTCAGGTCAGCAGACACAACATCCACGAGGGTGTCTGCCTTTTACTCTTTCACCAACACTGCAAAATTGCATTATCATACTGATCATTAGATTACTTTCTCTAACATCAGAATCATAATTGTATACTCACATGTACATCAGCATTCACTTAGGATAATCAGTTTTAACAACATTCACTTCAGTTTCCTTCAGAAATCACATGGTTAATGAGAGAATTGAGGAGAAACAGCTAATTTTGATCCAAGACAAATGAAAAGTGAAAGCACATGTTCTGTAACTGTATTTTTGTTGGCTTCCCATGTTAATTACTCAAGGGAAAAGACTATCTCCAGACTTCCACCTTAGAACTAAATGAGGCAAAAGTATAGTGCATTTTAAATGTCAAAGTCTTAGCTGTAATGTACTATAAACAAATAATAAACACAACTCACCCTTAGTAGGTTTTGCACAAATGTCAATTGACTAGAAATCAATGATTGTGAGTGGCATGTGTGATATCCTCCCAATGAATTAAGTAGGAAAATCTTAACATGGCACCGTCTTTACAGAATCAACTGAACTTGTTATGTTGTCTGCATAAAATAGAATAGTAATTTCTTTCATCCAGCAAATACACAGTGAATTCCTACTATGTGCCAGGCAATGTATAGAAGTGAATAAAAGACATTCCTGTTCTTGAGCAAATGGCAGGCAGGTTCTAGCTTAGGAAGCAGATATATATATATATATATATATATATATATATATATATATATAACTTTATCTACTACATTGTCCTAAGTGCAGGACAAAAGCAATTGCAAGGTCAAATGGGAGCATCGAAGAGGAGGTATCTGTGGCGTGTGTGTATACACACTGGTGAGGTTGCTCAGTGAATTTCACAGTGTGGTGATGGTGTTTGGGCTAAATTTGTTTTGGTGAATTGGAATCCCCAGTGGAGAGATGGGGAAGAAGGACATCTTACCAACCTTTCCACATTTATAGAGAACTCTCCTCACTTACCAAGGATGTACGTGCTCTAGAATCCAGTCCAAACTCAGCATGGCATAGGTTGCTCTTTAAAATATGGTTTGAGACTCTCTTTGGAATTATTTTGGTCACATAAGCTATGGTACACTGAACTTCTTTCAGTATTTCTAGAACATAATCTTTTGCAGTTCCTTTCCCTGCCTGTACTGTACTCATCACCTGCAAAACTCATCTCCCCATTTTCAACTTGAGAAGGTGATTCCTGCTGACCTAGTTCGCAGAGCAAGAGAGTATACCCTAGCAACAAACCTTGGGGTTCTCTGAAGCTGTTACCACATTTTGCATAGTGCAGACATGGATTGGTGTGCTCAGTGAGCATGAGCCATTCTCTGTCTTTGGATTGACCTCAAGGTTGTTGCCCTAGTTCCTAGGCCATTTCCCTGGGGAGATGGCTCCTAAACATGTTCTCACTTCCACCTGTAGAAATTTTGAACCTCTTTGTTTACAGCTTGCAGAAAGTAAGTACTATGAAGAAAGTGAGTTAGAATGGCACTTTCATCTGGTTTTTATCACAGATTTGCAGATTATAATTTCCTGTTAAGAGTGCTCAAGATCAAAGCCTTATGATTTGATTCTCTATTCATCAAAGTTGCTTTCAAGTAATTAAGAGAAGATTTAGCTCTCATTACAATAATAAGAAATAAAAAGCCAATACCTTTCAGTGTTGCCCGTTAAGCTTTTCCTGAATGAATGCAAACTTTGGACTAAGGCCTGTTGCCCTGTGCATGTCAGCTTTCACTCCAGGTACCCCATTACAGCCTCTTCAGGGTTTGCCACAGCAGAATTACAGCAAAATAAGTTAATTATTATGGAGTTGATATGATGTGCCTAGAAGAAGAAGGCTAAAATGAAGCCTTTTGAAAGAATATTATTACCCATTGTAATAGGTTTTACTGCTATTAAGAATTAGTACATGATGGTTTCCATAATTGGATGAATTACATAAATGCTAATGTCAACATCAGGCATAATTTAGAAGAGATATGGAGAAGCATTGTCTGTTTTTAAATGTCAAAACCATTTCTCATCCATCAGGTAATAATTTTTCAATTTTCTTTTCACAAGTATAGTACGTTGTCAGCACTACGGAAGTCATAATTGATTTCACAGCTACGAAACCACAGGAAGCCAAAAAACCTTCATTATAAGCCAGAACGTAAAAATATGAATAAGACACTGCCTCGCTAAGAACCACAAGATCAATAGATGAGTGCCACAGACAGCATTGAGCCGCGCATCTGCTACGTAATCTTGGCTCTGCGTGAGTGCCAGACAGCAATGAAGTAAGTCTTAAGTGACCACCAAGGGCTCAAAGGGGTTGCTCAGTAAAAAAAGAAGGATGATGCTTTCAATTAAATGTCAAAGACCATTACATGGGAAACATCAGAGAGCATCAGAAGTAGATAAAAAGGATTATGTTTCACTAACCTAATACTCTATGATCAAATTTCCATCATATGAAGTTTCCACAAAAACTTTATTTTTCAAAAAAAATTATGACATTGCACATTCATGAAAAGGCAAAATAAGGGGGCTTTGCCATAAATATTACTTTCCAAAGTAATGTTTGGTTGCTTTCAGGTCCTACAAGTGTGAAATGACAGCCCACTTCTGGTTCTGATCTCATGAACAACACCTAGAACTCTGTTCAAATTCTTGGATGAGGGCATCATTCTTATGTTAAAAGTAAAAATATTTCAAAAATCACACCATTGCACTGCAGAACTAACAAACCCTTCCTTTTCCACTTTCGTCAGATCTGCTTTTCCCTTGCATGTTGCCCCACTCATCACTGGTTATTTGGAAATGCCTACCCTGACACGGTCTGCTGTGGTCTTTGGACATTTTGTAAATAACGAGTCACAGGTGAGTACCTTACTTGCTTAACCAGGGCTCTGCTCTCTGGCTTCAGTTTAAAAGAGTTAGAGCATACCCAGCATGGTCCCTATTCATAGCTGAGCTGAGACGACTTGGAAAGAGGCTGTATGTACGTGGGGCCAGAAGTGTCTTCACCCCCTTCTGGAAAACCAGGATGGAAATCTTACCATGACTTGCTCAGGTTCAGTGAAGATGAACTTGACAAGAAGAGAAAGTTTTCCTTTGGAAATCTCGAGCCCATCCTTCACAGAACCCCATTTTCCCCTTCTGTGTCTGAGGCCCAGATACCCTGGAAAGGTATTTATAAAGTATTTATAGTATAAAGCCATATTCTTAGAATTCTTAGGTATTTTGTGAACAACAAGTTCTCTGACAGGTATGTTTGATACTCTTCCTAACACTCTACATCCCCTCCTGAGAGATGCATAATACCAATCAGCAGTATAGATTCAAAACGCCCTCAGGTTTACAAATACCCAATTCTTTTATTTCACTCTTTTTTGTACATTTATTTGATCATGGAGCCTCTCCTTTTATGGAATAGCTGATAATGTACTGTGAAATTACTATTCCATGTATAGATTAAGAGCAACTTCCCAAAGGATATGCAAGCATTTCGATGCCATTTGGAATATTTGTGGGCATTAGCACCTTCTGGCAGATTGGTGATTTCCGGTAACTCATCTGTTTTGCAGAAATGTTAACTTCATTTCACTATAATTGATTGCAAACTGTTCATGAGTCCCCATTTCCACTGAGGAAGGAAATTACTAAACTTTGCCTCTGTAAGATGACTCAGTCATTTCTGGCTTAAAACTTAATCTCCTTTGGGTAATTAATTACTCATTTGGTAGAGCGTTTCAACTGAGTCAATTTAAAGTTCAATATCCATATCAGGGCTTCTTGCAACTTAAGAATTTCTCATCCTCACTCCATGCTTCCTCTCTTAACTAAAGTTTTTTCACCTTGCTAGGAGAGAAAGTACATCTTTGACCTAAAATATCACAGAAATGGGTAACTAGACACTCTTGTTACTCCAAGTAAATATAAGAAATAAGAACAAATCTTTTACAAATTTAATGTGGGAAGTAGAGCAAAACTGAGTATTTCACGAATATTGCGTATAATGTCATACTATTGTGGGGAAGTTGAGAAATATCATTTTAAATTATTTTTCATTTTATTATATGAATCTTCAATTTGTCTATAAAGCTGGTGGAAAACCCTGCACATAAGCTAACAGCCTAGTGACCAATAGGTAAGGTAGCTGAATTTTATAGACAGAGACAAGTTCAATTAATGCTCGGGAATCTGTTACTCATATGATGCCTTGTCTGGCTTAATTATTCTGTAAAGTACATACTATTTGTGTTCCTCTCTCCTTTTTCTGTTCTGTAGGATTGTTCAAAACTAAGTTGAAAAGCATGTTGTATTTTAAAAATCTGTTGAAATAAATGTTTTTTAAATTGGCCAATTACTAGCAGGCATTGTGCCTGTGTTTCATTGCTACATGTCGGTATAATCAATTAAGAAATTCAAACTTACGTCTTCATGTGGATCGGAAGCTCCTACGTGATGGTGGCAGGAGAATGTAAAGTTACTTCCCACAACACCATTAGGATTCTAGTTTTTTTAAAACATTCTCCCTTTTAATAAATGCACTTTGTCAACTAAAAGCTAAGAGAACATAACAAGGCAAAGGAAGAAAACTTATCTCTACAAATTCAACAAATTGCATGGTGTGTTGGTTTGGGGCTTATTTTACAAGGACAAACAATATAATACAGGACACATATTTTGTATGATTATTTATAATAGTCATCCAAAGGACCATATACAAAAGTGTACAGGAAATCTGTCCACACCCCAAGACCAAGTAATCCAGCCAAGGGCCTGGATCCCACGACAGTGTCCTACATGAGTCCGGCTGAATACCCAGAGCTCATAACAACGCCTTCCACGAATCCAACTGGAGGCCCAGAGCCCAAGACAACGTCTCATGTAGGTCTGCTTCACGGGTTTGCACCGGAAGGGCCCAAAGGTCAGTGGTGGAATCTAGAAAGTCTGTGCCAGCGGGATGAAGGATCCGTGCTAGCAGGCTGAGGGATCTTGACTCAAGCCAGACCAGGAAGCGATGCTCAAAGTAAGGGCCAGAGCTCCCCCAAAGTGAACCAAAGCCGGTCTCAGTGTCAACGAGGCCCTGAGCTCCTTGGAGGACGAAAAGAGCCAAGTCCATCAGGAAAGCCAGCGGGACGAGCTCTCCCCGAACACCCAACAGCTGCTTACGGCTTCCGCCGGCTCCAATAGCCTTTCTCTGCTCCCAACAGCTTTCTTCAGTTACCGAGAGCCTCCTGCTCCTTCTCCAGCTCCGCCTCTTATGATGCTGTCCACAATCCCCAGGTGGGCCTCCCACACCCAGCACCACGCTGACTCAGTTCAGCTGGGGGTGATAAGCTGACCACCAGTTATCAATCCACTGCATACGGATTTTGCAGTAGAAATGGTTTTGCATCCACAACCCTATGCAATCATCTGGGGTTCATGTGTTCAGAGAAACAGTGCATTAGCTGAGGGTATAGAGAAGCCCTAAGCCCTGCTCACCCCCGGTGTGTGTCTCTCCCGCTTACCCCAGACATTGGAAAGGTTCTTTACCATGGATCATAAGGGAAGACTTGAATCTCATTTTTATGAACAATGCATATCCCTATAGAACAGTGTTTAAATGGTCTGGGAACCCTGAAGCTTGAGCTGGACCCAATAATTACTGTAAATAAAGTCAATTACCCAGACTTCCAGATCCATGCATTATGGATACCCATCCTAGCTCAATAACTGGCTAGCTCTGTGAACCCAAGCAAGAGGCTTTGGTGTTTATAAAACGAAGATACTAAGTATAACTATCTTTAGTCATTCGAGAAATGCAAATGAAAACAACATTGAGATTTCATCTCACCCCAATAAGATTGGCCAGTATTAAAAAATCACCCAATAACAAATGCTGGCAAGGCTGTGGAGAAATAGGGACTCTACTGCACTGCTGGTGGGATTGCAGACTGGTGAAACCACTGTGGAGAGCAGTTTGGAGAATTCTCAGCAAACTAGGTCTAGAGGTTCCGTTCAAACCAGCTGTTCCCCTTTTGGGTATTTTCCCAGAAGATCTGAAAACATCGTATCACTGTCATATATGTGCACCCATGTTGATAGCAGCGCAATTGGTAATAGCTAAATTGTGGAAGCAACCCAAATGTCCATCCACAGAGGACTGGATTAAAAAACTGTGGCATTTTTATATAATGGAATATTACTCAGCTATAAAGAGAGACAGATTTGGGGCCTTTGTAGGCAAATGGTCACAATTAGACACCATACTCATAAGTGAAATAAATCATAGGTACATGTGCAAGCACCATATTGTGTCACTAGTGTAAGAACCCGAGGGTGGGAATATAAACTAAGAGACATGAAGGAAATCTATTCAAAAGTAAAGAACAGATGGGACGAGGGAAAGGAGAAAAGAAAGAGGCAAAAATGTATGTATGTATGTATGTATGTATGTATATACATATGTGCAGGATGGCTAACATGGTTCTACTATTGTCTTATGTCACTTAATGGTAAGGAATAGTTGATGACTGGTTGTTTGATCAATTTTGTATGTCTATATGTGTTTTCCTGAGGACACACTTCGAAGTTATCAATATGTAATGCAACAACCATTGTTGATTCCCTGTCACCTTGTCTGTAACTCAGTTTTGAATGTACTATTCTTATGCTAAAAAAAAAAGAATATATTCAGGTAAGGGTGCAAATTCCTTAGCATTTAGGACTATGTCATTATATAAGCTAGCGCATGGAAGGAGAGAGTAGCAGTGTATCCCTCCCAAATCCATGGATGCAGATCCTTAATGAACTTGGGAGCCAAGGCTGCTTTGTGTTGTCTGGGACCAGTGAAAACTTGCATCATTCTGAAGACAGACCTGGGCCCATTCCTGAGTGAGAAAACAGCCCCAGATCAACTCCTCCTAGGGGACAAGCAGCCTGAAAGACTGAATGGCCTTGCTTTTACTGCGAAACCTAGGTTAGTGTAGATCTGAAGTTGATATATGGGACCACAAGGGGAGCTGAAAACTCTTTAAGTTTGACTGCAAAATTTATCATTTATGTTCCCTTTTCTCCGAAGAATCTCATACCTGGGTACTTTTGTAAGCCCTAAAAAGCTGAGAAGGGCTGCAGGCCCTACTCTAGAAAAATCATTTGCTTCTTCCCTAGAGCTCTCACTTGGCGATTTGGATCCCATCATTATTCTCCACCTGCAGCCCCAGCGCTGTGTGTTCAAATTCTAGTCCTCGGCCTGTTCCTCCGGGTGCTGGTCATGTTTGCATCAGCCTTGCTGCCATCTGCGTCCTGCCTTCTCACAAAGCTCAGTTCAAACTGGTTAAACATTTCATTTAACCATGATCGGTCTGCCCCGGGCCTTGGACAGTTTGCTCTCTGCTGCCCCCGCCTGTTCAAACTGACAGGACCCTAGGAGGAGCTCTTCCATAAGGGTGACTGCTTGAGCAGTCTGCATTGGGAAAATGGTTGGCCATACCTGTACAATACCCAATCATCGTTGTATTAGCACACCCCTATGACCTTGTAATTACAGGGCTGCATTACCAGAATCTCAGAAGAGGCTTCTGAGATGCAGGAAATTCTCCTATTGTTCGATTCCTCCCATACTACACTAAGAACAATCCGTTCTAGGATCTGGGGATGAAGCTCAGTGGCAGAGTGTTCAATTAGCATGTGTGAAACACGGAGCTTAATCCCTAGTACCAACAAGTCTATTTTAACTGATAAGGGGCAAAAAAGCAACAGAGATTACAAATAGACAAATATGGTAAAGCAGATCCTCAGGGCAAGGAGTGGTGTAGAGTGAGGTGAGTCAATGAGGATCAACTTTTAACTTTCCTCCTTTGCAGCGGGTCCCTCTGGCCCTGATTTGTTGACTTGTAAGCAAGAATGCTCCCTACTTTGTCCTGTCACTTTATCCCAGGCAATGAAGGACAGGGTAAAGACCAAGGGTCAGCTGTTTAACATCCAGCTCTAGCTGCTTTGCTAAGAACAGAGCGGAAAGAGGAATGCATTTGTGTTTATTGAGCACCTGCTATCTGCCAGTTACCAGGAATGTCTACATTACATCCGCATTAGCACTTGGAGGGGTGCTGAAATAACCAACAAATAGAGCCTTAGCCCGCTGGGAGAGAAGAGAAAAAGCCAAAAGTCATGTAGCAAGCTCACTTAGCCATCCTGTTTTTGTTATTACTGTCTGCTTTCCAACAGATGCAGAAGCTGAGAATCAGGGTAAGCTACTCTGGCAAGATGCCACAGCTGGTTTACGGTAGAGCTGAGTTTGGGTTCTATTCTACCTATGGGAAACCACACACCTTTGTACCAGCATGGAACACACACAAGAGAAAAAGGGAATGTCTGATCTTGCTCGGACATTTCTATAGGTGGATGTCAGGTGTTAAATGGCAGGTACGTGTATTTCCAGAGGGACTCAGTTAAAATGGGAAACACAGTAGAACAGAATGTCCCATTCCTCCTTGGAAGCTGCCTCTATAGGAAACAAGTAGAAGCAAAATAGGGAGGAAAGGAAGAAGAAAGCATGAAAGGCAGCTGAAAGGCATACATTTCTGCAAAGCTCAAAAGATAAAAATGATAGTCTCGCTCTGAATTTATCTTAATGAGCAAGGCTCAATCAGTGCAAAGTGACAGTTGGGATAATTTAAAGTTCAAGTTTCCTTCTTCTGTTTCTTTGTATAAAAGAGAACCAACTTTTTGATCATTTTTTGGCTCAGCTGTAATATTCTGCTGCATAAAGAAGATTGAACACCAAATATCATATTAATACGTTATTGGCATCTTTCTTTTTTCATATCCTACATGTTGATTGTAAAACCGTCCAGAGAGACTGATAGCTGTAAAATATTACAGTTTCTCAACTTCAAATTAATTTCATAACAGTATGGTAGAACCAGATATGCTCCAAGAAGTACCTCCAAGTAGGTGATGTTCTTTTTCTTTGAAACCCTGGGTCTGGTTACTTTATTGGATAACCTATCTAGACTTTACTTCTTTATGCTCCATCACTTGGTTCGGCAATCATCCCTAACCCTGAAAGGTCCAAGCCTGCAGCAGGTAGACTGACTGCCTCTCCTCATGTGCTCGCAGGGTGAGCTATACAAAGCACCTTCTGGGTAGGTGAACTGTATATGACGTGGAGACTCCACAGCTCCATGATTCCAGTTTCAAGTTCAGAGCTCCAGCCTGAGTGAGTGGGCCTGTGCAGACGCAGCCTGAGCTAATGATCACATGCAGCAGACAGTCCAGGTCATGCCCAGTGACTGCAAGGGCATTAGTTGAATCTGCCTGAAAATGTGCCTTCCTCCTCTGCCCTATCCTCAGCTCCTCTTCTGGAAGAAAAGGCCTCAGAGCATTCCACTTTCATTTTCTCTCTCTTGAGGAAAGGGGTTGTAAAGAAGGGATGTGGGCACCCTTCTCTTCTCCTTGTGGTTCTTCTAACTGCCAGAACCAGACCATCCATAATGGACGGTGCTCTTCCACCCCTTTCCTCTGGAGCTGTGCTGTCCAATATGGTAGTCACTAGCCACAGGTAGCCACATGAATGTAACTAGCTTACAATGAAATGGAATAAAAATTACTTAAAATCAAGTTGGATTA
The DNA here is from genome assembly GCA_004027595.1 of Dinomys branickii. Taxonomy (NCBI): domain Eukaryota; kingdom Metazoa; phylum Chordata; class Mammalia; order Rodentia; family Dinomyidae; genus Dinomys; species Dinomys branickii. The sequence goes on from PVLD010011747.1 coordinate 11,244, forward strand.
AAATCTAGTTCTTCAAGCCACACTGTGCACATTTGAAGTACTCAGTAGCTACACACAGGGAGTGATTATCATACTGAAAACTGCAGATGAAGAATAGGACCATCATTGAAGAAGGTTATTGTTGACAGCTTTACACTGGACTCCAAGTGCCTCTGACCTTGAAAGAAGAGCAGATTATTGATTAGTTGCTGGGTGAAGGCAAGACATTTCAGGACAAAATTTGCAAAGATATATTTTTCGTTGTTTTTGTATGGTGTGGAGAGAGAAACTTTAAATCTCTAGTTTTCTGCCATAGTCTTGATTCTCTAGGAATGGCTAGAAACAATCTACAGTATCCTAAAATGATGCCTAATACAACCATGTAAAGTAAAATTTAAAAATAAGGTAGGGGAAGTGGGGCAGAGCAGTTGCAATGGGTATAAGCATAACTAAATGGTTTCCACATTGGAGTCCAAAAAACTTTACCCAGTGTCCTAATTGTTTGATTTACAAAGTATGGTAACTATAACTATGGCATTAATTTAATAATAATAATGATCCAAAGTTCAGATCCCATATTAATATTTATTTACTCATTAGCAAATACTTTCAGCACCTGCTATGTAGCAGACATTCTTCTAAGCCTATAGTATATATCAGTAAACTAACAGAAATGATGTCTTAGTAATTAGAAAGAGAAAGCAAACGGTAAGCATTGTAAAGTAGTAAATATAGGGAATAGCTGGGAGTGAAAAATTCATGAAAAAATAGAGTACAATAAGGGCCATCCACAGTTGAGAGGGGGTAACGTTATTGCTGGGGCATGTAGGAGGCTGAGGCATGCTCTCCTGGGATCTTCCCCAAGGTATATTCATATTTTATAGGTATAGAAGATAAAGTTCAGGTTGGCCACTGCTTATGTATACACACGTACATACATACACACATGCATTCATATATCATATATGTTGGAAATGATGTGCCAGCAGAATACTTGTATACACTATTCAGGGGTCTGCTTTTGTGGTGGACAATATGATAGTATCTATTTCTCTTGATCATAGCACTTTTGCTTTCATGTTTCTGGAATCAGTCATGATAGGCTGGGTTATTCTATAGCACCAAAAACTTCAAAATCTCAGTGCCTTATTGCAAAAATTGGTTTATTTCTCCTTTATTTGTTATGTATATATGTTCACTAAAAGTCTGGTTTGTAGAAACAGTATTTCTAGTAGCCCAGCACTTAAAATTAGGACAAAACCTATCAATGTAAATAAATGTTGGATAAAGAAAATGTGATATATTCACAAAATGGCAGATTTCACAGCAATGAAAATGGACTAGCTATAACACCTCACGATATGGATGAATCTCATAAACATAATGCTGAGTAAAAGAAGCCAGATGTATACTGTGTATATTTGGCAGAATTCTAAAATAGCCCTGCAAGATTCCATGACCCTGGTGTGTACATACTTGTCCCACTTATTCAATCAAACACAAATCGAGGTACTGCTGTTCAGGATTTTGCAAATGTAATTAAAGATCCAAGTCAGTTATCTGAAGACAGAGAGATTATTCAGGGGGGATGAGCAAATCTCCTGGGTTCTTTAAAAGCAGAGTACTATCTTAGGCCACTTGCAGAACCAGAAATCATAGTTGAAGCATGAGGAAGACTGACATGAGCCAAGTTCTTTGCTGCTGCCTTGCAAGTGAAGGAGGCCTTGAGACAAGGAATGTTGGTAGCCTCTAATTGCTTCGAGTGACCCCTGGTTGACAGCCATCAAGAATATCAGGACCTCAGTCCTATAACTGCAAGGAGATGAATTCTGTGAAAACTATTGAGCTTGGATGAGGACCTCAAGCCCCAGATGAAATCATAGCCCTGCCTGACACCTTGATTTGAACCCTGTAAGGCCATGGGAAAATAATCCAGTTACACTGTGCTTGGAATTTTGACCTACTGAAGCTGTGAGAAAATTGATTTGTGTTGTTTTAAGCTGCAGAGTTTGTGGTAATTTGTTACACAGCAATATAAAACTAATACACTATGATTCGATTTATATAAAGTACAAAAGCAAGCAAAACTAATCTATGCTGATATAAATCAAAGTGATGGCCACCGCTGGGGATTTATTGACAAGAAAAGAGAACAAGAGATGTTTTTGAGGGATGGCAGTTTTTGATATGAAGGCTGCTTCAGATATGCTCAGTTTGTGAAAATCCATCAACTGTATAGTTATCCTGTGTTCACTTTTCCTATGTACTGTATATTATGTATATACATGTAATATATATGTATATGTACATGGTCAATAAAATATTCAAAGCATATATTTTGCTTTTTGAAATTTCATCTGAAGCTGGGCATGGTGGCACACATGTGCAATCCTAACACCCTAGGAGCCTGAAGCAGGAGGGTCACAAGTTCGAGCCTAGTGGGGGCAACTTAGTGAAACCCTGTCTCGAAATAAAATCTATCATCTCTCTCTCTCTCTCTCTCTCTCTCTCTCTCTCTCTCTCTCTCTCTCTCTCTCCCCTCCCTCCCTCCCTATCTATCTATCTATTTATCTATCTATCTATCATCTGTCTTCCTATGGCTGAGAATATAGCTCAGGGCAAAGGCCATTGGTTCAATCTTCAATCCCCCCCCTACACACAGAAAAAATCCATAGGACCACTCTGTTATTGCTTGTATTGCTCTGTGTCCAATAAAAGCTTCCCAACATACAAAACAAACTGAAAATAGTGGTTATTTCAGGGGAAAGGAATGAAACTGTATGATGGCCAATAGGAATTTTTGTATTTTCTACCACAGCAGAATTTTTACAGTTTTCAATCATGAATGACTTGGATAATTAAAGACATGAAGGTATAATAAAGAATATGTATAAATTCAATTACTTGCATGAGCATAAAATTCTTGTCTAGGGTAGATGTGGATATTCTCTGATTTGAAGGACACTAAGAAGGTCCCAAATATCTTTCCTGGATGTTTCTGACAGTTTAATAGCTGTCATTTGCTCGCTACCTTATCTTTGTCAGGTCCTGCATTATTCTTTCCATGCATTTCTCTAATTTCTCACACGCACTTTATGAAGTAGCTGATCAGTATCATCTCCATTATACAGAGAAGAAAGTTGAGCACTAGTAGACAAAGGACTTGCCTAGGTCACATGGCTAGTAAGGAACAGGATGCCAAACCCTGGTCTGACTCCAAGGAATGTCCTCTTTCTAGTACAGTTACCTGCTCCTCCAATGACCTTACTGACTAATAGGCCAGAATAAAGGATTCATTCATTCATTCATTCTAAACTGAGTCTGCGGGAAGGGAATCCTCTAAGTCCCTAACACCTTGGTGAAAACAGTTGTTCTTTTGATTATTTTCTTTGCCTGTATATGTTGCAGGACACTGCTAGGTGTGGGTGGGAAGTCTGAGAGAGTGGGGCTAATATTGAAAGGTAGATGCAGTATTTCAGAAGGACTTCATTTGGACATGTAGTTTCTCCAGGGATGGCTGGCTGCTCATAGTTATCCAGTCTTCCCTGGGTAAGCTGTAGGCTTTACTATATGAATTTCAGCTCACTCTCAATATGATCCCCACCCTGGAGAGACTGTATTAATAACCTCGGTACAAGCCCTGTAGACATGGAAAGTGAAATCCAATCCCTGCCCAGGAGATTCCACTCCTCAAGACAGAAGGGCCAAGCCATCCATCGAATTGCAAAAGACTTACAATAGAGGCAGCTGACTGGAGCCCGGACTTGACTTGGAATGCAGTGAATACCCTGGAGTGAGCCTGAGACCTGACCTGAGGCCGGCTTCCCAAAGGCACTCAGGTTACCAAGATAAAAGAGCAGCCTGTGGCACTGACCCAGAGCCTTACAGGACTTGTGAGAAAGGAAGGACAGGAAAAGACTAGCTCAGATCATTCTGTTATTTTGGCTTCAGAGAGATCTTATGTGCATTTACATGAGGAAGAGTCTGTGAATATTCCTAAGTGGGACTTCTACCTTGCTATTTCAGTTTTGGGGAGAGAGTACAATTCTGTCTCAATTTCCTATCCTGAGTTTTAAAAATCTAGATATTAGACTATTAATTCCAGTGCTATGATAGAGCATGAAAACAGTTTGGAAATTTTAATGCTATACTTACCTTCCTCATTGATGAAATTGATGTCATCTTTTGAGTTTTTGATAAGATTAATGTTGAATAAAGATGATCTTCAGCTGCTATCCAACTTTAAACTGTCTATTTAGGATGTTGTGATATGGGCCCTGAATGTGGATAATCCAATGTATCTAGCCGTATTTTCTGATCACAGTCAGCAAAGAAAACTGTCTTGCATTCTAGACTTGCAATCATGTTGGAAAATTACTGTCATCCTCTTTGTTGTTAGTTTGCTACTGCCACAACATTTTAGCATTTCAGCCAGCAGAGGATTTGCCCTTGATAAGAGAGCCAGAAGCTGTTCATTTGGTAATTCATTATCTGGCTCTCTTCCTGAAAACTCTGGAACACCAAATATCAGTTTCTGCTTTGACTTGCTACCCAACCCCTGGCAAGATCTGGAACTTTGGAAACATTTACAGTGCAATGCAGAGTGTGTTGTGTCTTTAATTTTATTCATTGTGTCTGTCATGGTACCTTTTCTTCCTGCAAAAAAGCAAATGTATTGATCTGGTCTAAAAACTCAACTCTTTTTCCTCTCTAAATGGGTTGGAGATGTTGATACAGTGTGCTTGTGAGGTCGCACACTGCTATTTGGATGAGAGATCCCACAGCGTATGCTCTTGGCCCTGCAGACTGAGGGTGGGATTGTAGTTGGGGACAGCTGAGACATGTTTGTACAACCTTACAAAACAGGAAAGGACTGAGTGCTCTTGTTCAGCAAGGAAAGCCAATCCAGACCACTTCTGTCAGCCAAAATTCCTCTTCCTGGGACAGAGACAAAAAGGGGTGGGAGGGTGGATTGATTAGCTCTTCCAGGTGCTCTCCCCCTGTTCACTACGTGGCCTTCTCTGCCCACTGCTGGTCGTTGTCAACCATCCTCTGAGGGTCACCGCAGTGGATCCAGGTCCACAGATTAGTTCACAGTCCTCAGGTGTTTTCTTGTTAGCTGTATTTCTTTATATCGATGATGAGTTCTCTGAGAATGTGATCCATCTCTGTTGAAGATACTGGGATACGCAGTAGGAAATTGTTAGAGGAAAGAAAACAATATTTTTAGCCATAAATTGACAAGTAAAGAGAAAATGAACATCTCAAGCATCCATCCTATGTCAGACCATTTGTCGGATGTGCTGGGCATTACCTGGTTTTGACCTGTGTGTTTGGGGGAATTAAAGGAGTGGTCAGCAGTGGTAACTCTGTGTAAAATCTGTGCTTTTAGCGGAATTCCTCCCAGGCTCAAAGGTTCCTTTTTCTCATATACAAAGTGAGGACAATAATAATTTCCTTGGAGAATTATTGGAAAATCCAATCAGTGCCTATGAAAGTATCTGCTAAACTGTAGAGCATTAAACCAAATATTGTTATTGAACATTCTGAGGAATTTGCAAAACAAAGAAACCAAGGTCTTAGATTCCAGGTTATTGCTGAGTAGAGCAGACAGATTTGGTTGTGACACCTCTGAAAATATCAGTGTTAGACAATGTGGGTAACATCTCAAGGTTGTGTATATACTGAGTTGTCCAGTCAGCAACACCTCTGTGTTTGTTTCTCTCCCCCTCTCTCTCTCATTCTCTTTCTTTTGGTGGGGCTGGGGATTGAACACAGGGCCTTTACCATCAGCTATATCTCCAGGCTTTTTATAACTTTTTCATTTTGAGAGAAGATCTCACTAAATGGCTAAATTACCCAGGCTGGGCTCAAACCTGGGATTCTCCTGCCTCAACTTCCCAGAAGGCTGGAATTATAGACATGTGCCACCATGCCTGGTCACTGCTTCTCTCTTTACTAAAATTCAGGCTCTGAGTCCTATAGTTCTTTCAGCGCCTCCAGGCCGCTGCCGCCCATATATGCACACATGCATACACACGCACATACACCATTATCACTCTCTAACTCTCTTATCTCAGATGAGCACTAATTCTCTTGACACTCCATTTGGGGACATGATATCTTCTATTCTGTAGTTCATGCCCAGACCACATGGAGCTTGGAGAGGCTTATAGGGGCAACGATTATTATAGGTGGTGGGTTTAGAAAAATCTGAGGTCAAGTCTGAGCCCTGTGAATCCCTAGATTTACAGCTGTAAATCTGAGCCCTAGTGTATTCACTTGCAAAGAAGGGCAACACAAGTGAGTATCTCATTTGGGCTGCTGGAAATGTTCATTGCGATAATGCATGTAGGGTTCAGTAAAGTATCTGACACTAATGAATGTTCTATACTGGAGCAGTTATTGGAATTATTTGCTAAATACCCTGTGTTCAACTTACAGGCATGATTACCATGGCCAGCCATCCTCGATCAGTTTGTAGACCACTGGAGCAGGCGTCCTTGACAGCATGTTGACCCCTTTCCCTCACCTGTCCCTGGGTGTACTTCTCACCTTTTCTTGAACTCTTTCAGTGGCCTTTTGTCTCTTCTCATTGCAGATCAAAATATCATCTACATCAGCTGAGTCTGACATAAGATGATACCCATTAAGACAACTTTCCTTGGTGTAGAAGTGGTGGCGCAGTAATCCCAGCACTTGGGAGGCTGAGGCAAGAGGAGCGCTGTGAGTTCGAGACCAGCCTGGGCTCCAAAGTGGGCTCAAGGCCAGCCTGAAGTGCATAGTGAGACCCTGTCTCAAAAAGACTAAAAAAAAAAAATGAATATGCAGAGTGCCTTTTTCCAAGTTCATTTCCCTCCACTGCTCTAATGTCATAGCTTTGTTCATTTTCACGCTGTTTAGTGAAATGTGGATTTTGAAAATGTGTATAAAAAAGCAAGTCCTTCTCATATATATAGACCAGTTAAAGGGTTTAGTTGACGCTGGTCTAGCTCTTTCATACTAAAAATGAATATTCATTTAGTCTGTTACATATATGGTTTTCCTAATTTCTCTTTTCCTGGCTTATGTTTGTAAGATATTCTGTTTCAAATCTTGAGTGCTAAACAAGTCCTTTTTTTAGGAGCAACTTTGGCCTTGAGGCATGCCTCTTCCATGTTGACCTGAGATATAATTTTCAGCTCTTCTGTTTTCTTGTACAAAACTGGAAATCCAATGGAGATGAGTGAGGTGATAGGTGATGAGTGTGTTTGTCCCTTGCTAAGGTCTCACAATAAGAAACAAGTGGGAGACCCTGGGCCAGGCCCGGCCATTCTTGCTTTTAGTATCACCATTGTTAAAACCTACCTAGGGCTTTGTGTCAGCAGGTCATTTCTCAACACTAATTTTTTTTTCTAAGATTTCAAATTTGAAATTTACCATTCAAGTCAGTGGAGGCGTAAAAGGCTTATTTTCAAGTTTCTGTCCTACTCATGTGATCTGAGAAAGCCCGCTCTTCACTTATACTCTCATCCTGCTTTACTAGCTGAGGGTGATCTTTGGTAGAGTTTTTGTTTTTGACCGCACAGCAGCCAGAGAGTGGTGTCCCTCCATGGTTCCTCTAGTTAGCTAGTGTAGCTTAGGTCACAGAAAGCTCCTACTGGGAAGGGCCTTTAGGGTCATCTAATGAAGACCTTCATTTTACCAAGGTCTGCAACTGAATCCCAGAGATGTCAAGCGACTCACCTATGGTCACACAGTGAGCTAGAGGCAAAACTGGGATTCAGACACTGTTTTCCTGGCACTGGGCTTGGTGCTCATTCTACTCTACCACTGTGAAAGTAGCCAGCCCGGGGCTCAAGTGGATGGATTGACTTGCCTAGCTCCGACTCATGCAGGATGACTGTGAGACTGACCTTGTTTTTAAATCCCAACTGCTGTGGTTTGACCAGCTGCTCAGATCAAAACCCCTCCAGCCAAATCAACCATTAACTTTTGCAGTGAATGGAGCTGAAAATTAGTGTCAAGAGTTGAGTAGGCCCGGTCCTCTAAGCATTCCTTCCCTTGTACCCGTAACTCTTCTAGTCTCCACCTCCACTCCCCGGCATTTTCTCCACTGCCCTGTTTTCTGTGTTTCACAGTGTCCCACACAAGGGTTACTGAGATCATTAGCCTTAAGCATTGCCTTCTTCCTCCTTTCCTACTGATATTTCTGCGAGGGGCAGTGTATGTTTGCTCTGCTCCTTATTGTGACTGAATGGGTCAGAAACTTCCCTCCCCCGAGGGGCACCAGGCTGGAGAGCACTGGAGAGTACAGAGGGAGGGTGAGAAATGATTGAAGATAAGATGTAGGATGGGGCTCTGGGGATGCAGCTCTGGGGTTGAGTGCTTGTTTAATGTTGTGCGGCTCTGAATTCCAGCCCCAGCACTGTTTAAAAAAAAAAAAACCCCAAGGTGTGGTGGCACCTTGTGGTGCCTATATTCTCAGCAGCCTGGGTGACCAAGACTGGAAGACTGCAAGTTTGAGCCCAGCCTGGGCAACTTAGTGATGTAGTGAGACCATGTCTCAAGAAAAAAAATGGCTGGGGATGTAGCTCAAAGTGAAAACCTTGGGTTCAATCCTCAGTACTACAAAGAAGCAAACAAAAACAAAAGCTACAACAAAAAATAGATGTGAACAAAGCCATCATTAAATCTGTGTGTGTTACTACCGTGGACAATGAAACAAAGATCTCTAATCAAAAATATTCAGAGTCAAGAGGGAAGAGTAATGAATACTTAAGTGAACATCTAGTTTTCCAGGAACTTGGAATATTTTTAATAGATTATTTTAGGTAACTCACATAAGAATCCACTGAGGTAGCTACCATGAAACTCTTCTTGTGGATGAGAAAACTAAAGCTCTGAGAGTGCTCCCAGAGCTCTAATTAAACTCCAGGGTGATATGCTTTCCAAACGTTTGCTCTTGCCTGTAATCTCAGCACTCTGGGATATTGAAACAAGAAGATCACAAGTTGAAGCCTAGCCCAGGAAATCTAGAGAGTTAATGGGGCCCTTCCTCCAAATAAAAACTCAAAAAAGGCTGGGGATGTAGTTCAATGTAAAGGCCCAGGGTTCAATCCCTAATACTGAAAAATAGGCTCATTTGAGATTGGCTTTCCCTCTAATATCCTATACACTGAAATCTGCTTTTGGGTGGTCGTGCCTGGTCAGGATGTTTTATGAGTGAAAACTGAGGTCCAAAGAAGTGAGAAGACTCTGTCCCAGAAGCAGAGTCTGACCTGATGCCTATGGTTGCCAGACCTTTGCTTACTGTAGCTTTAAAAGCCCTGCATGAACTGACACATCCATTCTCTTTCCATGAGAAGTGGGAATTTCACTGTGAGGGAGATGCTTGAGCTTTCGCCTCAGGAGAGGGACAGTCATTGGTCTGTTTGCTCAGAGTGCTGAGTCTACCTAGAACCCCATGCCAGGGCCTATCTTGCCATCATGGTGCACATTCTGTTAGCACACACAGCTCCCCCGTATTATCTCCCTCCTTCAATTCCTTGAGCCCCAGGGTTTGAAAGACTAGACAAATAAAACTCAGTGTTTTGTCTGGGGGGAAATAGATGACTGTTGAGAATGATGTGTATGACACACTCAACGTGTTTTTACCATTAAAGCTTGCACCATTAAATAGCGATTCATTCAGCTCAGAGAGACACATACAAGCAGAAATGAATTCACTCAATAGTTTGCATGCCTTCAATCTTTGGAACAAAAATTGGCTATAATTGAGAGTATGAACACTTTCAAAAACTTAGCGGCAGCTGGAAGACAGGGTTGAAAAGAGTGCTCAGGATGAGGGGACAGCATATTAATGTTCTGTGCTCTGTATAGAGCGCTGTACTTTCTTTATGATTAAGTTTCCACTATTTCTCTTCTAATTTGAACAGGGGCCCCTGCTGTCTCTGTTGTAATATAGGCCTGGAACAATTCCAACTGCTGCCAGCCTGGTGGAACCCAGTGATGGGGTACAGAACTGATGGAGAATGAGGCCTCAGTCTTTCTCCCTGGGCTAAGCCCAGTATTATAGAAGCTAAGATAGGAAAAAATATTATGGCAGTCAGATAGGGCTAGGCCCTTGAGGGAGTCAGTACAGAAGGTGAGAACACTACAACTGTGGCTGAAGGGGTATCTGTCAAAGGCCAGGCCTCATGATGACCAGACAGAATGACCAGACCTACTTGCCTCTCTGAGGGATAAACAATAAATTGAAGATTATACTATAATTGGTATCACCTGGTCCAGCAAAGTCTAGGGAGACATCTGTCACCTAGGTGTGTGACCAGGACCTCCTGATCCATCACTTCTCAAAAGGTCCTGTTCTTTCCATGTACACTTGCTTTGTGACCTACTTCCCCATTGGATCAATATTACCTAAGCAGTTATACTTGTCATCTCATTAGTTGATCATAGTTTTGACCCACATTGTACCCACCTCGTAATTTTGTTCTATAAAACTTCCTCTGAGAAGTGGACTTACAGGCAACCTACTTTTGGGTCTCTTCCTGTCTCTCAGGAGCTATTTCTTTCAATGTGTTTTCCTTTTTCTTAACCTCTGTTGTTCCTTAGAATTCATTCTTTGGTTTGGGGGAACATGAACCTCAGTGTATCTGACATCTAAAAGATTGGGAATTATATTACTTCCCTTAGATTACCAGGTCAGCAGCCTTTTGGCCCTTGAGGAAGATAGGTAATGAGAGTGGGAAGATCAGATCAAGAAAGTGCTCTTTGAATCACGACAGCAACATTACTGTCTTACAAATAGGAAAGATGGGCAAGTCAGTGACTTCTCCCATTTAGGGTCTTGGTGTCAGCGCCAACACCTGAACCCAGGTCTGTGGATCCCCAGGCCTATGCTCCTACAACTGCCTCCTGCTGTTGTCTCAGACTCCAGCAAGGAAATGTGTGTCTGGAAGCAACTGCTTAGTATGCAAACCAGGCTGACCTTATGCTCTCTGAATCATCAACCTTTTGTTGGAGACCGTGGAAGTAACGCTTCTGGGTGAATAATGAAAATCATAACACACTGTAGAGACAGACATCTGAAAGCCCTGCTCAGACTGCAGAGTTCTTCCTACTTCCCAAGCACTGAATCCCAAATATGTATACACACTGTAACTCAGATTGGTCTTAGATATAAGGAGATGCAAAATCAAAGTCCTGACAATTCTGCCTCTTTTCTTCTTCTTTTGCTGCCTATCCACAATCTCCCCAGCAAAAGCCAAATTCTACAGCATCTGGCCCTTTGTTATTCAGTTCCTTACAGGAACCATTTTCTGGATTCAGCAGAGGGGGCAGTCCAGAACTGCAAGAAGCTTCCTGAACATCTGCCCAATGCCCAGGCAGGGCTTCAGGAGAACATGGCTCTTGGGCACACATAGGAAGAATTTCTTGCATCTAACCAGGGATTCTCTGATCCTTTATCTCTTTGCTGAAGCTCGCATAATACCTTGACCCCCCCACTCCTACCCACAAACAGTTTTCCGCCCCTTCCAAGAGCCTGCACATATGAATTCTAGCACAAAAGTTCATCTATTTGTTTCCCAAGCATGAGGGAGGTGGAGCTAGTGCTTGTAAGTGCAAAATCCTCCAATGAACTTTTGTACGTGTTTCCACTAGAGATTTAGCGATATATTAGATCTTGGATACTGAACTTTAAAGCTCTGTCCTGTCCCTCCTTTGGTACCATAGCTATGAACCTGACTGGTCTTTCCTCTGAAACTCAGACTGAGTGTATGTGCATGTGTATGTGCACATGCACCTGGGCACAGGTTCCTGTTCACAATTTAGATGAGTAAATCCTGATCTTCCTACTGCTGATCACCTTCCTGTGCCTTCCACCCGAGGCACTCCCCAGTTTCTAATCCACTAATCCCTTTTGCACTAGAAATTCCAGTTAGTTGCTGAGGGCTTGGATGAGTGAACCATGGGCTCACAAGTATTTCTCTGTGATCCACTGAATGCCATTGTAATTGTGTTAAAGTGGGAGAGGAACTCTTCTATGGCACCAAGAAGGGAGCCACCTATGGGTAGGCTAAAGAGATTGACTATGCGTGGCCAAGGAGGCTGGGGGTGGGGGGCACAGCTGAACTGCTGGATCACTCCTTTGCTTTCCACTCTTTGGATCATGTCTTATCTCCCTTGGCGGGGGCAGCAGGTCCTATCCCACAGGCCCAGGGGCACCTGGCTTGAGTTCTTGGGGAAGCTAAGAAGCCTACCTTTTAAATTGCTGCATCTGATCCATAGCACAACTTCACTGATTGATCAGGGTATTCCCTCCCTGGAGCCTTAGCACAGTTGATGCCTGCAGTGTCTGAAATTTGGGGCTCCTGAGAAGTCCACTAACTTTTGTGCCTACAGCTTGACAGAGTTCCTGTCTTAGCCAAGTAGGTTTGCAGCCACAGGGAAGTCCAGCCAAGGCTGAGGATCCCAGGGAACAAACAGTGTGGGGCACAGCTATAAAATGGCCTGAGAAGGGCTAGGGTCACTTGGCACAGCCAGGTCTAGAGCAGCAGGTAAACAGGACTGACCTTGCATTTCTAGTTGCCCAAATGTTTCAACATGTAATCTTACAGTAACCTAGTAGGTCTTACTTTACAGAAAAAGAAACTGAGGCTCAGGAGGAGCAAGTCACTACTGCAGGGTTGCTCAGCAAAGAAGTGACATAATTCTCAGGATTCCTGCCCAGTGCCTGGGTCCCTGCTTCGAAGGATGAAAAGACCAGGACACGGGTGGAGCAGAGCACAGGCATGGAGGTATCAGGAGAGCCTGTGTCTGGAGGCCTCCACCCGAAGATGCAGCTCACAGTGTCACTACACTTCTCTGAAACACTGCTGCCACCCTGTGCCCCTTGTGCAGTGGCAGCATGGTGGGAGAGAGTGCATATTCAGTCAAGACAACACCAGTGTCCTGACGTACTGCAAGCTCCCCTGACTAATCACAGGAGCACAGCCTGAGCCTAGTTCCCAGGGTCCTTGTCCTGAAAGGACATCCACTCTTTCCTTGTTAACCCCTGCATGCCTGGTCCTGCAGCAGAGAAAAGCCTTTTGGACAATAGCACTTGAGTACATATATGCTTATTCATTAAAAATAGGTGGTGGTCTTATCAAGAAACTGGTGGACAGTGCCTAGTTTTCTTGGAACAAACCCTAGGACTCTGCTGTGTGACCTTGGGGACATCCCTAGTCCTCTCTGGGCCTCGGTTTCCTCGTGTGTCACATCACCCTGGGAATAGATGGTTTCACTCCAACACCGTGTTTAGTTGCATATTGTATCCATTTATTCAATAAACGCTTGAGAACGAAGTCTCCCGCAGGGCTGAGCTTGGCGCAGCAGATTTAGAGGAAAGAGAGAAGGGAGAATGAGTCTTCGTTGTGCAAACGCTCGGATTCCCTGCCTGCGCTGGTTCTGGGCGTGCTTCCTTTTTCATGCTGACTTACCTTTTCAGAAAATGCCCCCGCTTCCGTTGGTGAATGGAAATTGGCAAAGAGAGAGAGGAAAGGTCCAATTTGCTTCTCTGCTATTTTAGAGGAGGTTGAAATTACGAGCCAAAGTGGAGTGATGCGCTCACTGGAGTGACCTCCGCTCTCCAAGGCAGGAGGAAGAAAACCTAGGTCCTCTGCTCTTAAAGTGGCTCGAGCTCTTGGGCGTGGGGCATTATTATATAAATCCAAGCTTGCTTCTGATCCTGAGTACCCTGAATTGCCTGAAGAAGGGAATGGCACTGCCTGCAGCCCGGGCGCTCGGGCCGCGGCTGCAACCGGAGCACGGAGCGCCCGCTCGCACCACCTGTCCCCGCCGGCATTCCAGAGTAGAGGCCGAATTGGCAGCGAGCCAGACCGGGTCAGTCGCAGCCTCAGTCCGCGCGGGCCCTCCTAGGGGTGTGTCTCACGGACTCAACTCTCGGCCGCTCCTGGACGAGCCCCCAAAGGCATCTTTCTCCCTGGCGGGAGCCTTGACCGCCCCGCTCTTCGCGCTGCTGCCCTGAGGCCGCCGCAGGCGGATGAACGACCTCAGGCGACGCTGGGACCTGGGCTCCCTCTGCCGGGCCCTGCTCACTCGGGGCCTGGCTGCCCTGGGCCACTCGCTGAAGCACGTGCTCAGTGCGATCTTCTCCAAGATTTTCGGTCCCCTGGCCAGGTACGTTCTAGAAAGCGCGGCTCTCGCTCTTGCGCCGGGGCGCGCAGGGGACATGAGGGGACGGAAGGCAGCTGCGAGTGGAGGGAAGGGCGCAAAGTTCAGGTAGCCGGTGGTGACGGTCTCGGGGACTTGGCCCAACGAGCGCGGCGCGCGAGTGACCACGCTTCGGGTCCCTCCGTGCCCTGCCGTTCCGCAGGCGCCCGCAGCGCAGGGACTCTGCTTGCAGGTCGCGCTGCCCGTGGGCTCCCTCTCACAGAGGAACTCTGAAGCCCGGCTCAGAGCTCACTCGAGGAGACCAGCGGGTGGGCAACTGGGTGCGCAGGGAGCTGGGCTTCAGGACGAGAGAGAGCCCGCAAGTGAGGCAGAGAGCGGCGCGCGCCCCGGGGTTGGGGTCGGAAGAGCCGGGAAGAATCCAGGGGCAACGCGTCGGGAACCCTGGGGAGTGGAGGGAGTTCCGCGGGGCCCGGCTGGGGACCTGAGTTGGGGATTCGGGCAACGGGGACTGGAAGGGGTCAAGCGGCTATAAAAGCCCACGAAGGGGCTCCGGAGGGCTTCGGCGGAGGGAGGGGGCCGGCGGCCAGCGGGGAAGAGTCGGGATGGGGGGTGCGGCAGAAGCCGCAGCGCTGAGCCTGCCGGGAAGAAAGCGGGGCAGGGCGCCGCGGCCGCCGCCGTCGCCGCCGCCGCCGCGGTGGAGTCCTCCGTGCGCAGGGGAGGGGGCGAGGGGCGCTCAGGCGCCGCCGGGGAAGGGGGCGGTGCGGGCGCGCGGCGAGCTCAGGCTGAGCTGCGGGACTGACGTAACGAGCTTGGGTTTCCCCCAGCGTCGGGAACATGGATGAGAAATCCAACAAGCTGCTGCTGGCTTTGGTGATGTTCTTCCTCTTTGCCGTGATCGTGCTCCAGTACGTGTGCCCCGGGACAGAATGCCAGCTCCTCCGCCTGCAGGCATTCAGCTCCCCCGTGCCGGACCCGTACCGCTCGGAGGACGAGAGCTCCGCCAGGTTCGTGCCCCGCTACAATTTCAGCCGCGGCGACCTCTTGCGCAAGGTAGACTTCGACATCAAAGGCGATGACCTGATCGTGTTCCTGCACATCCAGAAGACCGGGGGCACTACGTTCGGCCGCCACCTGGTGCGCAACATCCAGCTGGAGCAGCCTTGCGAGTGCCGCGTGGGCCAGAAGAAATGCACTTGCCACCGGCCGGGTAAGCGGGAGACCTGGCTCTTCTCCAGGTTCTCCACCGGCTGGAGCTGCGGGCTGCACGCCGACTGGACCGAGCTCACCAGCTGCGTGCCCGCGATGGTGTACGGCAAGCGCGGCGCCAGGCTGAGGCCGTCCAGGTGTGTGCTCTTTCGCGACCCAGAGGGCCGGTGAAACGCTGCACCGACCAGGCCTGGGGCGGGCTGAGGGCGGGACTGCGCCGCCCGCCGGCTACCGGGCAGCCAGCGCGCACCTTGGCGCTCCGGCGGCCGCGCCCGGATAGGCGGGAGTTAGGTTTCCTTGTGCCCACCTTTGCAGCGCTGTGGCGGCCTCTGAAACTCTTTTGGCTCTGGCCTGGGACAGCTGTCGGTGTGGGGGCCGGCTTGCTGGTTGGGAATCCGTGCGGGCCAAGCAGCCAGGCCAACGCAGCCGCCGCCTGGCCCGGCACCAAGTTAGTACCGGGAACCGCTCTCTGCAAGCAGCGCCCCAAGGCCCCTTCTCTGTTTTCTCCGCTCTCTTGTGCACATCCGTCCCAAAGCCTCCTTCCATGCTGTCTCTTCCTTTTATGCCCCGCGTTTTCTTCTCCCTTTTTTCCTCTAGCGAGAAAATTCTTTCCCTCTTTTTTTCCAGATCTTGTGTGGTCTTGGTTGCTCGCTCTTTCTTTCTCTTTCCGTGTCTAACCTCCCCCCTTTTATTTTGCTTTTCTCCCTTTTCGTGCTTTCTATTTCTCTTCTCCTGCCCTACTTTTATTGCCTCCCTTTGACCTGCTCTCCCTGGGAGAATGGTTGTTCTCGGTCCCTGTGTGCACGCCTGGACAGAGCTCTTTTTTCCAGCTCGGAACTGGCATCAGCAACGCTCTGCTAGTGGCAGGGGGAACCTCTCGGGCTCAGGGGCATGCTGAGACGCTGCCCTGTACCCTCCCCTGACGAACAAAGATGCGGGAGCCTCAACACTGGCTGTCCCCTGCCAAGTGTCAGGGAGCCTGGGGATGATATGGAAAAAGCCGATTTATGAACAGTCCCTAGCAGCTTAATAGCTGGAAACCAGCAAAGTATCTTCCCTCCAGCACAATGGCAATGTCCAGTTGCTAGAGGTCATCGAATGTTGTAAAGGGTCCAGTGTGGTTATTTTGAGGTGACAGATGTTGTTCCAAACTGGTCTAGTGCTTCACAAATTTCCTGAAAACAAACCTGGACTGAGTCAGGGAGTCTAAGTCGTGAACAAGGTGTGTTTGGTTGCCAAGGAGCCTTTTAATTGGTGTCTTTGAGTGGGCAAGGACATGGTCTTGCCCACTTCTCCCCCTTAAGGTGAGAGGGACCTTCAAAGCTGCTGCTGCAGTGGCTGCTTGCCTGGGTCTCTTTTGCCCGCACCCCTGTGGGGGGCATTCAGTGACCTGGACAAGGAGCTGCTCGGAAGGCAGCTTTAGGATGCAAGTCCTTGTGGTTTCCTTTGTCCAGCTGCAGCAGAAGGAGTCGTCTGACTTTCTGGTCACTATTAAGATTTAGAAGGAGCCTCACTGCTTGCCTCCCATGCTCGCTTTTTCTTCCTTCCATTTCCTTTCCCAAATGCCATTTCTAGACTAACAGATTTGCCTTTGCATCCCAAGAGAACGTTGGCTCCGGGAAGGTGACCACCTCAATCCATTACAAGGATTGTATACGTTATTGTCACAACACAATTCTGTTGTTGGGACTCTGGGAGGCTGAAGTAGTAGGACTGCAATTTCAAACCCACCCTGGGCAACTTAGCAAGAGCCTATATCAAAATAAAAAAATACAAAAGGGCTGGGAATATAACTCAGTGAGAAGGCTATGGGTTCAATCTCCATACTGAAAAGAAAAATCTGATGTTTAAGAAGTTCCCAAGCAATTCGTCATCAATATTGAAAATAATCTTTCATGTCAACAGGGCTTGCAGATGCTGAGGGATAGTGCAATTAAAAATATCTCTAAGGGAAAAATTGATACCATTGCTATGACTGTCACAGAAAAGTAAAAATAAGGTCGTGGTGGCCATGGAAGCTACAGACTTGTTTGGAGTTCTGCAGGGAACATGTGCCTTTAGTAATTTGAACATGTAGGTCAGGAAGTGACATCTACACACACACATTATTAATGTAATCTGAGTTCTCTATTTGCTCACCATCATCTTTTGGCAGATTCCTTCAGACATTCTCCATAAAATGACCTGAACCCTGCAAAGCCTCTTGGATATCCCATACTGAATGAAAATTATTTGTAATGAAGTAGGATTTTCTTGCTGTTGAAAGGGTGATACTACAGTGCCACCTAGTCTAACTGAAGAAGAACCATGTTTACAAGAGTCAGTTAGTAGATTTTATGGTATTTGCAAAAAGGGAATAAAATTTGCCACACGTTGCTAATTGAAGGGTACTTTTTTATTTCATTTATTCCTGCCCACCTAGAAATATTCATCTTGAAGAATAATCATAGCCCAAAAGTTCCAGAATTTCTCAGGTTGGTGACAGATCCTTGCTTGCAGTTCTGATGTCCCGTAAGAACTAAGAGGTGCACATATGGGAGGGAGTCAATATTGTAGCAGCCAAGGCACCCGCACTGGCAGTGATTGCTGATGGTAGCCAGCTTGCCTTGGGGAGATGGGAGTCTGCCTCCCGTGTTCCCTTGTAGGGCAGCCTCTTCCTGCCAGCTGACAGTCTCTGGGCTCTGTGAAACTGAAGGAAACAGCAGTGCTGGCTGGCTGGCTGGCTGGCTGGCTGGGAGTTCAGATACCTTTAACTTAGTTCTAGAACAGCATTGAATCAGCTCTGTGACCTTGGAGTACAGCCTGTTTGGAGAGCACATTTCAGATGTGTTTTTGTGTGGCTATCTTGGTATTTCTCCATAAATTTGCACTATCATTTGGAGAAAGACAAAGTGGACAAAAGTATTCCCATGAGAATAAAGTACAAATAGGTTGAAGGACTTTCTCAAGGTTATTGAGCTCTTCAGTGGCACAATAGGAATCTCACTGCAGTACTGTCACAACCCTTGCTCTGTTGACTGCCTCTTGATGGAACAGGGGCTTTAACAAAAACATGAAACGGTATTTCCGGTTAGTAATTACTATGGAGTGAACACCCAGTATATGTTAACTGTTATTATCCTCAGGATCATCACTGTCATTAGTAATTTTACACATTGGTTTTGGATAAGTGATTGGGCCAAGGGTTGTTACGCTTACTGGGAGAACAGTATTTGACATCCCTGACACTTTATGCTCACCAGAAGCTGGACTGTCATAGGGGCCTCTTCCTGCCTTGTTGGAAATCCCTGCAAAGCTGAGCAGAATGAAAAGGGGCTGGGGGTCCGGTTGGTGAGTGTCATTAGGAAAAACACGGGCCACCTCCTGACCCACAGCCATTCATTCACTTAGTGGCGGCATGAGAGATTGTCTTGGCCGCAAGCCAAGAGCCTGACTCCTGCTCCTGGGGCTACCTTTGAGATATTTTCTTCTGCTGTGGATGGTAAAATACTCGAGTGACAGGTAACTGCAGAATCGAAACTACTGTGCTCACATTGCCTGGGGCGAAGGGGTGGGGCTTGTCTGACAAAAGTCTTAAATTGTTTATTGAAATAATATCTCTCAAAAAATTAGAAGTTACGTTTCATTCATCTGTTTGCTAGTATGCTGGAGGTCAGAAAAGAGTCCTGCTCATTTTAGAATTTCTAAGACCACTTTTAAAAATGTATCAAAATATTGTTGCCCAGCAGCTGTTAAAATTCCCAAATTCTGCAGCTTTCTCAAGCCACATTTCCTATGTTTGTAGCTAATTCTAGTGTGCCACTTGGTCTGTGGGAGGAATTCAGAAATGGGAAGGAAATTACACTAGTTCCATGCTGGCTGCTACTCATGGGATACACGTGGGTTCAGGGCCTGTGACGATACATGTCAGAGAATCTGGCCAAATGCTGGATCCTAGATTTTAAAATCTCTAAAATTTTTAGCAGCCATTTGGAAGAGTAACTAATTACCTAAAACCCAGCAGGATGTCACTGACAGGAAAGGACTTAAATGTGTTTTGTTTGGATGGAGAAGTTTTCTTTGGTGGGGGTATTTATTCATTTAAAAACTTGTGGTAAAGGTTTTCTTTCTTTCCATTTCTTTTAAAAAGATACTCTATTCTGAAAGAGTTATAACTATAGCATGCATGTGCCTGATCATGCCTGTCATGCCTAAGCCTGCACTCTTTCATGTTCTTGATTTTGTGGTAAGGCAAGATGATGAGACAGCCTTGTGATAAAAGGTGAGGTAGTGAGTGAATGGGCTGTTCCTCCAACAGTGCTGCAGTGCTGTGGGCCATCAGGATGCGAGCTGTTGGACACTCAACTTCCGTTGGCTGAGTGTGTTTTTCTTCAGCCATTTTTGATGAAAGCTGTTGTACTGCCCCTCCCACTTTATCAATCTGGGGAGAAAGCTACCATGATAATGTCTCTGTAATGCTACCAGTATTAGTTAACATCCGGTATGGAAGACAAATTGTTGGCATTCCAACAAAATTCTAAGTTTTCAGGTAGTCCAAATGTTATTCAAGATTGCCTTCTGTTAATTTTAGGTTAGTGCCATTATGTAGTGATGAAATACGAAAGCTTGTCTTTAATGGGTACCAGTCATCAACTGAGATAGTGCAAAATGCCATTAAAAGAATAGTCATTCCTTTTCTCTGTCATTCATTAAATGGAATTTTATGAAACTGCCCATTATATTCCAAGGAAGACTGTCATTCATGTCAATAATGTCTTTACTTACAAGAATATATTAAAAATAAGGGAAATATCTGTCTGTTATGTTGTAGTTTAGGCCAAACCAGGGCAAATCTTGTGGTTATGCCATCAGTACAGGGCAATCAGTCCAGCAAGGTAAGAGGCAAGATAAAGCCAGAACAGCACATGTCACCATTTTCAGCCTCAAGTGTGTATGTGAAGCACAGAATTGTATAGCACAGACACTGATGAAAGAGAAACTTCTGATTTTGAGCACATCCTTTTCCCTCATTGACCACAGTGTCTCCTCTGTCAGATGGGAGACTCAAACAAGTCGCTTTTTGATATGGCCTCTTCCTTTGCAAAGCATTAGGAATAGCCCAGAAAAAGGAGAGATCTGTTTGTAAAGGCCCCTGGGACTAAGGGGGTTGCACATTGAAGAAGAGAAGCATGGTGGATGGGCATGGCATCCTCATGGCAGCCTCCCCTCACCATGTGTGGCCAGAGCTGAGGAGGCCCATGCTTGGACAGGTAAGGAGTAAGGAGGTAGATGGGGTGAGGCTCCACTGTGGAGGACTGGCAGAGAAGAGGTTGAACCCCGGGGAGTATGAGAAGCTCTTGAATGGAAAGAGTGTGAGAAGCACAGAAATAAAGCCTGGAGTTCAAAGTACCTCCCTGATGGCTGGTCCTGAGTGGAGCTTTTACCACTGACTAACACCGAGGGACAGAGAGGGCGTGTACTTTGGGTTGGGAGAATGCTAATCATGAGTGGTCCCTGTCACTTAGGCTTGTAGTAGACAGGGATTGTAAGGAAATGTGGCAGGTGAGGGCTTAGCTGCATATGTGGGAACCTGTGAACCCAGTTCGTCTGAATTTGCAATTGGTGTTATTTAAATGATAGCTGCAGTTCACATATGGGACTCTTAGCCAAGGAAAGGGAAGTTTGAATAAAGGAAAAGATTGACAGCTATGATTACATAAAAATGAGAAATGTTCATCTGTCAAAGAAAAAAAGCCAAAATGAAAAGGCATATGTCAAAGTGGTGAAAGTATGCACAACAATTACAACAGACAAAAGGCTGAAGTCTTTCCTAAACAAAGAAATCATATGAATTGATTAGAGAAACAAAGGGCACAAGCAGAAGATTTACAGTGTCACACCTGTAACCAGTTTCCAGATATGGAGAAGCTATTATGTCTCACTGGTACTGAAGAAATACAGATTTAAACATTTAAAATTAAGATATCTTTTATTTTTTTTCTCTAAGCTTGATTAAAGCAACAGAAAGCAACCTATATCTCCACCAAACAAAAAAACAGTAGCCACTACTGACAAGGGTATGGCTAATATCGTAAATCTTAGAAATTATGATGAGAATGTAAACTTAATCTCTTTTCTTGGTACTGAGAATCAAAGAGAATGTAAACTTGAATACTGTAATCCTTTGGGGAAAATTAGAAAATATAAACAGAGAATGCTAAAATTATTTATTTCATTGGTTCATTTGTGAGTTTTTACTGAAAACTATAATTGTACACATACTTTTCATTCATTCACTAATTTGTTTATTCAACAGATATTTATTGAGCATTTGCTATCACAGCACCTATGTGCTGGGGGGGCACCCTGAACATCCAGAGAGCTGGAGGTGCAGTTCAGTGGTGGTGTTTGCCTAGTATGCATGAGGCCCCGGATTCCATCCCCAGCACTGCCCCTTCCCCAGAAAAAAGAAAAGAGAAAGTGGGCAAACATGATCCCTACCCACAGAGAGCGGGAGATATAAACATGAAACAAATGATTAATTGCTTAAAATTGTGAGAAGTGCCACAGGGAGAGGGGAAGTGCAGGAGCCGAAGAAAATATACAGTAGCAAGTGAACTGGAGCAAGCCAATGGAGATGTCCATAGGTGAGAGAATGGCTGAAGAAATCTCAGTTCATTCACTTTAAGAATTATTACAAATCCACTTAAATGCCCTCTTAAAGAATGTGCACAATTACTAGTGATTTAATGCTAAGAAAACCCAGAAAATTGCAGATCTTCTATGACTATAATCATGGTCCAGTGAGAAAGAGAGCAGAGGAGGGCAGAGGGAAAAAAATAGAAATCACCTTCCCACCTCTCCCAAATCTAAGCATAAAAGGTTTTAAATTTTCCTTTATAAGCCTGAATTAGTTTTATAGTGAAAGTAAACAGTAACAATTTTTAAAATAATACTTTACCATGGCTGATTATTTCATTAGCCTCTTGATATCATGATTGCACTTCCTGAGAAAACTAGCCTCAGCCCAATCAACCCTCAGACTGAAAGTCAGAGGTGATACATCAGGTATTGGCTGCTGATTTTTCATATAATTTGCTGTTATCATATATCCATACAATCCATGAAACTCTTAAACCCATCAGTGTAGAGATATTTGAGTGACTCGCTACTGTTTCTTTTCATTAAAAACTTGAATGGAACAGAAGTTAATAATGGCACACACTCGGAAATATCAGCCTTTTTTGGAGCCACTCAAGATGCTCTGCACTTTGGCCCTTTCTGGTCCCCCTTGTAAGTGAGTTGGTGGAGAAGTTGGAGGAAGAAAATCTTTGGGTTCCTAAAGGGCTGTGGTTCTGAACACTGGTAACTGAGGTCTCAGATCAGTTAGTGCCAGGTATTACTCTCATTCAGGAGAGTCCATTGCTGGCCGGCCTCCTCCCAGAGCAGTTTCACTGCCTGGGAGTATTATTCTTAGTTAACCATAAATTACATTGATTGGAATGACTTCATTGCCCAACAAGTCTGGGTACCTGTGAGGCTATTCCAGAAACAGTGAAGTGCATAATACTGTTATTGAAACCACATCCTATGTATATGTTATTTTGACAGTGTAAAGAATGTAGTTTACAGTTGAAAAGCTAATACTGTATTGACATTCTATGAGGCATAAAATGAGACATTTAGTCATGGATTTTAGGAAGAAAGGCATGGATGAGAATTTCCCCCTTTCCATGAAAGGGCAATGAACAATCCACTTTACGTTATATTTCATGTAAAACAATGTCATTGCAAACTTAGAGAAATATTTTCCTAAACTTTATCAAAATACTTATTGGCAATAGAGCTTTTCTTGTTCTGCTAGGTATTGGACTCCGCAGATGATTCAGTTGGTATTATTGCATTCCATTTGTTATTTCTGCCATTTTGCCTCTAAGAACAGTGTGGAAGACTTTGACACATTTCAGAGCATTACACTAAATAAACCTGTCTTGCACATTCCACTGTGCTTTTTCTGGAATATTATAAATATTCAAATGTATGCACACATGCAGATTCAAAATAAAATTGAATATATGCAAATTCTGCATACATTTTGTATTTATAACTTACCCATAGTTTTGAATTTGTTAGCCTATGATATAAATGTATCAAATATGAGCTCATGGGAATTACCGATAAATATATTTTTCTGATTAAACTGTGGGCTCTTTTTCAGTCACAATTTAAGCTTCAATTCTGGGTTATATTGTAAGAGAATAATTTGCACTTCATTTACTCTGAATTGTCAAGAATTGCATTCTTCCCCCGATGTAAATGTCTGCAAAGACTTCTTATTCAGTTTGATTGCTTTTTAAATTTTACTAGCAGAGATGCCCTAGTGAGCCTGAGAGAATTGGTCTCTTTCTTGTGATGAGTTTAGTCTTGGTGAATCACTTCCATGCGCTTTTCTGTAGGAAGACAGAGCAATTGAAATGTGCAATGTATTGATTTACATCAAATGGATTAGACCTGTGTGCATCATTCCTTGCACGAATTGACTTTTCCCCAAACTATAGTAATAAGGACAAGTCC
Source organism: Dinomys branickii (assembly GCA_004027595.1). NCBI lineage: Eukaryota > Metazoa > Chordata > Mammalia > Rodentia > Dinomyidae > Dinomys > Dinomys branickii. The sequence continues at coordinate 35,142 of PVLD010011747.1, forward strand.
TCAACAGAGTGCCAGCTCATGGGGATTCTTGGGCTTTGGCTAACTTCCTACAGGAGAATGAATGCAAGCAGAGAAGTTTTAGAAATTGACTTGGGTGGGCTGGGGATGTAGCTCAGCAGCACAATGTCTGCCTGGCAGGTCCTGAGTTCAATTCCCAGTATCAAAAAATAGTCTTGAAACACTTGGGTGAAAAAATGATCTTAAACACCACATAGAGTGCTTAGTAACTGAATGTTTTTACTGGTCAGGCAGGAATAAGCATTAATACCTGAATGCATGCAAAGAAGCCTTAGTAACCTGATGTATTTGGAAGTATTACCAGTCTTTCACTGACTACATTATATTTCTCAGTTTAGAGGCTATTGAAGAACTCCACAACTTAGGTGAAAACAAGTGCTATCAAAGGTGGTTTGGTCCAAGTAGCTCCTCCAGATCGTCGGTGAAGATCTATTGCTACTTTGGGGTGTGAACTGAGCCAGGTTCTGTGCAAGGAACATAATATGTATTTTCTCATTTAATCCTCAGAAGAACCCACTAGCGTACATGTTTTAAAAACCCATTTAAAGATGAGAAAACATGGACTTGGACAAGATATATAACTAGCCCAAATCTTCATAGTTAGGCAGTATTAGAGCTGGCACTTAAAACCAGTTGGGACACCTTGCTTGTCTAGCATCTTTTAATATCTACCAAATTCTCAGAAAAACTTCAAAAAGCCTTATTTGTGTGTGTGTGTGGTTGTATCTGTGCCAGCGAAGTGGAATGAAGACCTGGAGTGAATACCTGGGGACATTAAACTCCATTATGTTAACTGCTTTTTAAAAAACACCTTTTAAAAAGTTTGATAAAAATTGCTCCTTCAAGTGAGCTCTGCAGCTCATTTCTCGCTGTTAAATAATTAGATCTCTAAGTTATTACAAATACTTTAAAGACTGGTTTACACAGAAAAACTATGTTTTAGTGGAAATAAAGAAGTGGACCTGGTGACACATTCCTGTAGTCCAGCACTCAGGAGATTGTGTCAGAAGGATCCCTTGAGCCCAGGAAACATCTGCCTAGGAAACATAGTGAAATCCCAGCTCAGAAACAGAAACAAAAACAAAAACAGTAAGGAGGTATGTTACAAGAAATATTTTTTTATTCAGGTTCAGAAAATAAGATCTTACTGCATTTTAATTTCTGTCCTGTTTGAACTGAAGAATTGGTGCACACACTGTGCATTATTTATGAGTCCAAGGCATCTTCTTCTGGAATGTCTGTTGCATTAGCAGTGTCAGTGGCACTGGTTTATAGACCTGGTTCTATAAACATTGTTTTTCACTGCATTTGGTATGTGTAGACATAGCCTTTGGGAAGTAGTGTAAATGAGTTCATCGAGGGCAGCTCATGTAATCTAGGAGCAGAGGAGCCAGTGAAAGATACTTCCTCTGTGCAAGGAAACTAGAAGGTATACTTTTAGAGATGAAACATGGGATTGGGGGAGGAGGGGGAAAGAGAGAGGGAGATAACAGGGATGAAATTAATCAAAGTAAGTTATATGCACATACCCAGAGACCAAAATGAATCTCATTTTTCTGCATCTGTAACATGTACCAACAAAAAACATACACTCTCTCAAAACCCAGTGAGGGATATGAGAAAATGAATCCTGAAACCTGTTTTTATCTCAGGACTCATGATGGAGATAAAAGGAAATCAATTTGTTGTTGAAATAGCCAAGCAAGTGTAGCAAATTCCCAGAGGAATGACTATTCCCTCCAGTTTGGAAGAGGTGGCTTTGGGAAAGTGTCCTTAAAGAGAATATGCAAATTAGCCACCAAAGCCTATCAACTTGGCAGAGCTTATTTATGTGGCTGGCAAAAAAAATGAGGTTCAGGGAATGGAAGAATGGTCAAAAGACACCAAGTATGACCAGAGGCCACTGTGACCCTGGGCTGGTAGCCACTTAAGCAGATGCTTCATGGCTAAGGCCTTGCTTAAGTGGAAGATTAACTGCCAAAATATTTTGAAGGTTGACAAACTCTTTAAGCGTATTTGCCAGATACTCTAGAGGCAAAAATACTAATTTTTGTGGTGGCTTTTGTCCAAAATAGTACAGTATTTTCTAAGAGTGTAATAAGACACTTTCAACTCACTGAAGCAGTGTTGAAATCAAGCATATTGAGGTGAAGTTATGTGTGGTAGGCTATTTATGAAAAATTACTTTAATAAAATTTTAATAGACGTATAGAAATGACTATATATAAACACAGCATAAGATTAATGAAAGAGTGGTATAAGAATATGAAACTGAAGTAAAATTTTCTTTTCAAAAATTGCATTATTGAACAAACTGGTCTGTGCCTGATTTTCCTTGGAGCTAAGGATCCATGCTCAGCGTCTACCACCCTCTGTTATTCTCTGTAACTTGGAAGTAAAGCAAAAAATGAAAAGAAAAACTGAGGAAGATCATTTAAACATTAGGATGGCATTTTACAATCTTCTGGCAGCTTTTGTATTTATCACCATATGGATGTACATTAAATCTGCATCTCCCTCTCATTTATATGTTTATGAAGTTATGAAAATATACACATGCTCACACAAAATAATTAAGCAAGTGATGTGTGTTTGACAATGTTTGGTGACTTAATGCCAATTAGATAAGTTAAAAAAAAACCTTGCCTTGCTAATCCAATTGCTTTCATGCTTTTTGGTTTATGCACTTAGGGATAGAATCCATTTAAAGTACAAAAATTTGCATACATGCAGCCTTGAGTGAGACTTCTATTTATACCAGATGGTCTTGAAAAATTATTAGTGAGGGGCTTAGAGACATAGATGGCTTGAGATCCATTAGGATGAGACTGAAATCACACAATTTGGTTCTAGCAGTTCCTTCTGCATGGGAAGGAGTGTGATTTTGCTATCGGGAGAGCTAAAGCTATGTAGCACAGATAAACTGTTTAATCCAGCTCTTCTGTTTTGTTGGAGTCTGACTTTCTAGTTAAGAGGGAGGATGTCTGGAGGTATTACATGCCAAGATGAAAAAAGGAGTACCACAAGCCCATAGCATGTACACTTACATCATCTGGCTCTGAGTTGTATACTTTGGTGTGGAGGACCACCTGGGTGACTCTCCTTGAAGGAGGAGCAATTGTCTCCATTTTGGCTGAACCTGATCCTATTTCTATGTGTTGATATGTACAGAACTGGCTGGGACTTTTCCCTATCCCTTCAATTGGCTGTAAGCAATGCATATCAGTCTGGCAAGGTGCTGATGGTAGTCTTTGAAGATAGCAGGCGTGTTTCCCCTCCTCCACGTCCCCCAAGTTGTTCCCATGAGTGAGGCAGGACGAAGAGCTGTTTCATGCTGTTGGCTGGGATGAACCTGCAGTTAGAGGCTCTGACTTCCTGGGGCTTGAAAGATTGCACATCAGAGCTGAAGCACCAACCCCAAAACATTAGATACTATCTCAATTGTGTTATGCAAATTACTCTTTCTGCATATCCTTCTCTTTGCATACCGTAGAGCTGCTTTCAGGCCTCCTACCTCGCCCAGCTCACAGCATTCACCCATTTCCTGAGATTCTCACAGTCACTCATCCTCAACCACTCCCTTCTTCCTCAATTAATAACATCTGGGTTAGGCCCTGGGTCAAGGCTTTTGTTCTGGATGGCCATCATCACTGGTTGGACTTAGGACTCCTTAGCTTCCCACAGCTACAAATATGCTTTAGTGTCTTTTTTCTCGCCATGGGTTGTACTGGAAGTGCTAGACTGGAATTAACTCACTAGAATCCAATTACTTTTCCTTGGGATTACAAATATAAACTTCCTGGGCCATGATGAGGACCGAGAAGGGCTCTCTATATCTTGGTGATGTTTGTATTTAGCTTCTCACAAGAAATGTAGGAGGAAGAAAAAAGACATTCTCCCCAAACCTTATTATTATTATTATTATTATTATTATTATTATTATTTTATACCTGGAAACAAACTCTGGACCTTGCACTTGTGAGACAGGTGCTTGTGCCACTGAGCTGTATCTCTGGCCCTTTCCCAAAACTTTAAAGTGTTAGACATACTGAAGAATTGGTAGATATTTCAGTTCTAATGCCAGAAGTTAAAGTGGGTCTGAGTAGAAGAAATGCAATTGGGTGAAAGATAAATTATTGCCACAATTAAATAGCAGACTGCCTCTTAGTGACTTTGACTCTTCCATCCCAGATGTAGCCATCATCTTACTGTACTTGCTAGAGCTGGAGAAGCTTTGGAGACCATTGGTGCGCCCACATGTGATTCAGGGCAAATGACCCCATGCAAATGGTGATCATTTTAGTGGTGAGAACCTCATAAGTTAGGGTCCTTGATGACTTTCAGGGTGGATTTCTGGGTTACCATGGTTCTATTGGTTTGGGGTGCCTTTTGTGGTTCAGCATAATTTTCCAGAGATTCATCCAAAATGTTGTGTGTAGAACCAGTTCATTCCTTTTTGTTTCTGAACTGTATTTCATGGTAGATGTGTACCACAGTTTGCTTAACCATTATTCTGTTGAAGGACATCTGGACTAGTTGTAGACTGTACAGAGCTGCTACAAACATGTGTGTACTGGCTTTTGCAGAATGGTAAGTCTTCATTTCTTTAGGATAAATGCTCATGGATGCACTTGCTGAGTTGTTTGGTAATTATACATTTAGTTTTATAAGAAACTGCAAACTGTTTTCCAGCATGGCTATATACCATTTCACATTCCTACCAGCAGTAAGTGATCATTCTTTCTTCATCTTTGCCAGCATTTAGTATTGTACATTTTAAATTTGAGCTATTCTGCTAAGTGTGTAGAAATATCTCATTATGATTTTAATTTGTTCTTCTCTTAATGGCTGATAATGTTCAGTATCCTCTCACATTCCTGTTGCCAATCTGTACATCTTATTTGGTGAAATGTCTTACATTTCCCTATTTCTGATTGGATTTTTAAAAATTTTTCTAACTTTGAGTGGTTTCATAATTCTCTATGTTAGTCCTTTTTAAGTTATGTTTGCAAATATGTTTTCTTTGGTCTGTAGCCTATCTTTTAATCTTGAAATGATATGTTAAACTACACAGTTTTTAATTTTGATGAGGCCCAGCTTGTCATTTCTTTTTGTAGGTCGTGCTTTTTAGTGTCAAGTCTAAGAATTATTTGCTTAGCTCTACACCTTGAAAATTTTCTCTTATGATTTTCTTAAAAGTTTTATAATTTAACTTTTATGTTTAAATCTATGATACAGTTAAAAGTTCTATCCTTACTAAATTATTTCATGCACTGTAATGCCTACTCCTTAAAACCATGCATGCAATATGGTGATTTTGAATACATTCAGAAAATCCTGCAACCATCACCTCTGTCAAATTCCTGTTTTCATCACTCTATAAAGTGATACTTATTAGCAGTCACTGCCTGTTTTTCTCTCCCCCCAGCACCTGAAAACCACTTAGGTACATTGTCGCTGAATTTACCTACCCTAGAGTTTTCATATATAGAGAACAACAATATTGGCCTTTTGTGCCTGGTTTCTTTTACTTAGCATAATATTTTGAGTTTCATTCACTTTGTGACATTCATCAGTACTTCATGACTTTCTTTGCAGTACTGTTGTTCAAATCCAAGGGAACTCTATCACTGAGCAACAACCCCATCCCTTTGTATGTATTGTTTATTTTGAGACACGGTCTGGTTGAGTTGATGAGGCTGCCCTTGAACTTGTGATCCTCCTGCCTCAGTCTCCTCAGTAGCAGGGGTAACAGGTGTGTGCCACCAGCACAGGTACTTCATTACTTTTTGTGGACAAGTAATATCCTGTTATATGGATATATTACCTTTATTTATCCATTTATCAGGTGGTAGACATTTGCATAGCATCCAATTTTTAGAATTGTAATACAACTATGAACATATATGTACAAATTTTTATGACCACCTATATTCAGTGGTCTTGTGTATATATCTAGGACTGAAATTGCTGGATCATATGGTAAGTCTATGTTTAGCATATTTGAGGAGTTGCTAGATTGTTTTCCAAAGCAGCTGAGTCATTTTACATTCCCACCAACAGCATATGAGGTTTCTGATTTTCCCAAATCCTCATTATTATCTGCCTTTGTTTTAGTTATAGTTAAATACATTATATAAAGTTTATCATTCTTTGTTTTAATTGTAGTGAAATTCATATAACATAAAGTTTATCATTAGGGACAATTAGTACATCTGTCTTGTACAACCATCACCACTATCTAGTTCCTGAATATTTTTATATCCCCAAAGTAAACCCCATACCCATTAAGCACTCACTTACTTCCAATTATCCTGTCTCTCTGGGCTCTGGAAACCACTAATTTGTAGTCTGCCTCTATGAATTTGCCAACACTGGATAATTCTTCTCAATACATTTATCCAATATATGGTCATTTGTGTCTAGCTTCTTTCACTTACTACCTTTTTTATTATAACAGCCTTATGAACATGCAATAGCACCGTGAAGTTTTGAGTTGCATTTTCCTGATGGCAAATGATGTTTAATATTTTTTCATATGCTTATTTTCTACTCAGAAATCTTCTGTGGAGAAATGCCTATTCAAGTGCTTTGCCATTTTAAATTTGTTTGTTATTAAGTATTCTTTATATATTCTAGACAAAAGTCCCTTATACTACATATGCTTTGCAAGTATTTTTCTTCCATTTAGTGATTTTTGTATCACTTTACTGAAAGTTTCCACTGAAGCACAAAACTTTAAATATTGAAGCTCGTTGTAACATTATTTTTGTTGTAAGCCTTTGCCTAACCTTACTTAGATCACAAAAACATCTGCTAAGAGTTTAGGGTTTTAGCTTACACATTAAGGTGATTTTAAGTTAATTTTGTGCCTATTATAAGAAAGACATCCAGTTGTATTTATTTTTAACATGGATATATGTTCCAGCATCATTTGTTGAATCGATAATTTTCTTTATTTAATTGCCTTAGTACATTTGTTGAAAAATAATCAACCAATGATAGATTTATTTCTAGAATCTTATTTCTAGTATACCAATCTATAGAAATGTCTTTGTGCAAGTGCCACACAGTATTGATTATTGTTTTTTTGTAGTTAGCTTTGAAATCAGGAAGTGTGAAGTGTCCATTTTTTCCTGTTTTTGTAGATAATTTTGGCTCCTCTGTGTACCTTGAACTTCATTATGAATTTTAGGATTAGCTTATAAATATCTGCAAAGAAGTCAAATGTGATTTTATTAGGACTGTATTGAATTTGTGGATCAATTTGGAGGAATATTGCACTATGGACAATATTATGCATTCCATCTATGAACATGGGCTGCCTTTCCATTTGTTTAAGTTGTCTTTAATTTTTTAGTCATGCCTTGAAGATTTTAGATTATATGTTTTGCACTTATGTTAAATATATTCATAAATATTTTACTTGTTGATTATATCATAAATGAAATTGTTTTCTTAATTTTATTTTTGGATCATTCATTGCTAGTGTATATATAGTTGAGTTTCAAGTACTGACCATGTTTCCTTATTAAATTTATTTTTATACGTTTACTTCTAGCAGTTTTTTATTGTAATCCTTAAAAATTTCCACACAGATCATACTATCTGTAAGTGGATAGTTTATTCCTTCCTATTTTGTGTGAATGCATTTATTTCCTTTTTCCTGCCCAACTTCCTCAGCTAGAATCTCCAGTGCAACATGGAATACAGGTCTATATGTTAGGAACCCAGTGATACAATTGTACTCATATTGTTTTGTAGCAGAAAACACCTGCCTCCACTCCAATATACTTCAGTTTGTTAGTTGTCCAGGTAATAGTTCCTGTTCCAGTTTCGGTTGCTCCTGTCTCTTAGAAATGGCTGGTCATTGTGATGCACACCTGGTCAATATGATACACATTGAATAAACCGATCCCCAACTGACAAGCCACCCTGCCTCTGTACTTCCTGCTTGCTTATCTCATACAAGCCCTAGACTGCCAGTGATCAGAGCCTGATATTCTGGGAATGATCTCGATAGGTGCCCATCAACAAATAATTCTACCTCCAAATCCTGGGCAGAAAAATCCTGGGTGTTTCAGTGCTCCTGCTTGCCATTGCAGTTTTACAGTTGTTTTTAAAATTCTATTGAGAGATAAAGGAGAATAAATGCCTGTTGTCTTGTTTTATTTTAGTTTTGAGATGGGGTTTTACTATGGAATCCAGGTTAGCCTTAAACTCCTTGTACAGTCTAGGTTGGCCTCCACCTTGTGACAGTCTTTCTGCCTCAACCTCTTGAGTGTTGGGGTTATAGGCATGTGATACAATACCTCCCTGAAATATACATTTATAATTTTTTATATTAGACAGTTGCCTTTTTCTGAGCTGGGGTTTTCTTATGAATTTGAATCATCACCTACCCTTACTTTCTTTTAGCTTGAGGACTTTATTTTTCTTGAAATGTAGGACTGCCAGCAAGTAATCCTCTCAGTTTTTCTTTATCTGTGAATGTCTTCCTGGCATTTTCATTGTTGAAAGATACTTTTGCTGGATATATGATTCTTGGTTAAGAGTTTGTCTTTCAGCATTTGTATAACATCCTGCAGCATTGTGTCCTCTCTTTGCCCTGATGAGAAGTGAACTATTAATGTTTTGTGAGCTCCCATGTGGATGAGTTGTTTTTTTCTTGATGCTTTCAAGTTTTTCTTAGCTTTCCCATTTAATATTCTTAGTATAATAAGTTTGTGTGAGGATCTCTTTCTAATTATCCTACTTGGAGTGCATAGAACTACTTGGGTATGTAGATTACCATTTTTTCTTCAGATTTTAAAATGTTCCAACTATTTTTTTCTTTGAGAAAGTATTCCATTTCCTTCTTCTGACATTCTACAGTTATCTGTATATTAGTGTGTTTTATGGCATCCCACACTTTCTCTGAGGTTCTGTTGATTGTTTTGGACCTTTTTCTTGTTGTTCAGATTGTATATCTACTGAAATATCTTCAACTTGTTGATTATTTATTCTGCCAGCTCAAGTCCCTTGCTGAAGGCTTGTAGTAAATTTTTCATCTTAATTATTGTTTATTTTAACATTGTAATTTTAACTTGGCTCATTTTTATCTATCTATTTTTACTCTTTGTGAGACATTGTCATTATACCTTCTTTTAATTCTTTAAGCATGATTTCCTTTGGGTTCATAATTGCTGCTTTGAATTCTTTGTTCAGTAAATCTGACAACTGGATCTTCTCACAGGTAACTCCTGTTGTCTGCTTTTCTTTGATATATGACCCATACTTTTTTCTGCCTTTTCATATTTAGAAGTTTTCTTTGGAAATTGGAAATTTTAGGTAATATATTGTTACAACTCTGGATACTGAGTCCCGTGTACCTCTCTGGGGTGTATATTTGTTTCTTTTCGCTTACTTATTCTGTGACTTGGCTGGATTATTTTACTAAAGGCTGTTTCCGGTGTGAAGCATGTTGTGTCGCAAGACTCTGTGTTGAGCCTTTCGCAGGGCTTTGATGTCTCTTCCCTGGTATTTGTATTATTGCATCTCCCTGTGCTGTTACCACACCCAACTGTTAGGCTCCACTAATTGCTGGCTTATTGCTCTATTGTTTTTCACAGTATCTTGCGGCATCCATTGCTTTACAGTCTGATCCAATTAGTCTGGGTCCCTTTATGGGGTACTTTTTGAGATCAGTCTTTGATAATTTATTTTGACTCCAGGAGGCTTCTTCTTTGCTGATTATCTCTGTTAAACTAGCTTGCCTATGGTTTAGCCCATTTCTCTTATACACCTTCTTGAATCCTTACCACCACAATGTTCTCTCTCTCTCTCTCTCTCTCTCTCTCTCTCTCTCTCTGTCTTTCTTTGAGCGTACCTTTAGGCTTAAAATGCCCCTTATGCAATCATTAAAAGGCAGTTCCTTTGGGAAAAGCTTCAGAGCTTTCTGTGTATGTGGCCAGGCTTTCACCTATTTAGCAGTGTATGAGCCATTGCTGTACAGTTAGAGGTGAGGATTGTGACCTATTTCTTTCAGACTTACAATCCTTTCCGTGTAGCACACACATGGAGTCAGTGTCTTCTGGTCTCCTCAGTTTGTCTCTCCTAGTGCGGAGTGTCTTTACTAACAGGGAGTTGAAACGCATGTGACTGGGGACTCGGTGGAATCTCTGCCCTCTGCGTGGTGAAGGGAGCCCCTGACTTTTTGGTTGCCCTCCTCTGGATTGTTTTCAGGACTGGAAGCTGGGCAACGCCAGGTTTCATTAGCCTTCCTCTTTTGGCGGAAGAGATATAAGACACTTTGTCGTTGCATGATTCTTTAAGTTTCAAGGCCCTAAAACAGTTTGCCTTCTTCTTATCTTTGTTAGTCAATTTCTAGTTCCCTGAGCCATTTGCAGGATTTATGTTTATGCTTCTTAGAAAGCAAAATAGATAAACTTGTTTATGCTATGTTGTCTAAACTGGAAGGTTAGATACACGTTTTTGTGTGGGTATAAGTTTTCATTTCTCTGGAATCAATGCCCAGGAGTGAAGTTTCTGAGGCATACAGTAATTACATATTTAATTGTATAAGAAATGGCTAATCTGTTCTGCAAATGGCTGTGCCATGTAGTGCTAAACATTTCCCTCACAACATCAATGGTGTTTTCCAAATTTAGAGCTTTTCTTTTCATTTTCAGTTAGTTCACTGCATTTTATGTTTTCTCTTGAGACTTCCTTTTTAACCCATTGACAATTTAGATGTATCCTTGAAAATAATTCTTCTGTTATTGGTTGGAGTTGATTAGATCTTGTTATTGGATAAACGGTTAGGTCTTGGTTGATGGTGTTGTGGGGTTTTTGCATATCATTGATGATTTTCTGCCTAGTTTTTCTGTGAGTATTTGAAAGAGGAACGTTGAAGTCTCCAAGTGTAAATATGTATCTGTTTATTTCTACTTTTAATTTGATCATTTTTCCCTTTATATTTCGTAGCTCTGATGTTTAAGATTTGGGACTGCTATGTATTCTTGGTTAATTTGCCCTCTTATCACTATGTAATATTTCCCTTTGTTCTTGGTAATTTGCTTGCTCCAAAGTCTACATTATCTAATATTAATATAGCCACTTGCTTGATTTTGATTGATGAGTTTCAGTAGTCTATCTTTATCTGTCAGTGCTGTTTAAGCTTGTGTTATATCAAAATTTTTATCCATACATAGTTGGAGGAAGTCACAGACACACACACACACACACACATATCTGAAGATGTATATACATATATATATACATATATTCAGAGATATGTATGCATATATCAGCATACTCAGAACTGGAAGCTCGTTTCACCTATTTCTCTTTGCTCAAATGACCAGGGTGGCTATTTAAGCCTCCGAGGCGGTGTGGTGAGCATACCTATGTTTAGTTCAATGATCTGATATTACCACGTCAACTTAGTACATCGAGGACTGCAGTGGCCCCATTTTCTTTATTTCTATGGAGCAGATTATCTTTTAAGAAAGAAAATTCATTTTTAACTGATACATAAAACATAGAACGATACATATTTATGGGATACCATGTGATGTTTCCATAGGAGTATGCATTTTGTGCTATTTAAATCAGGTTAAACTTATCTGTTGCCTCATTTATAATTTCTTTGGGGTGAAAACCTTCAAAATATTTTCTTCCAGACTTTTTTAGATAAAGTGTACATAAATGTTATCTCTAGTCTCCTTACTATGCTTGATCTTAACTGTGCAATAGCGTGCAAGACATTTTTATTCCTATCTTAGTATAATTTACATATTGATTAATTTCTCCCCATTACTCCTTCTTACTCTCCCCAGCTTCTGGTATCTTCTTCTTCTCTCCAATTCTGTGAGACCAAGACTTGATCTTCTGCATATGAAAACGATCATGAAGTACTGTAGTTGTCTTTGTGCTTGGCACATCTTACTTAAAGGAATGATCTCCACTGCTAACGATGTTGTGACAAACGATAGCATTTTCTTTTGTGTGCTTGAACAGTATTTCATTGTGTACGTGTGTCACATTTTCTTTATCCATTCATCAGCTGATGGATGCTTAGCTTGTTTCCTTTTGGAGGGGCTACTGTGAATAGCGCTGCACTGAATCTGTGAAGGCAGATACCTCTTCAACATACTAATTTTATTACCTTTTTGTATATATCTATCACTGGGATTTGTCCCTGTTTTTGCCATGGTAGGTATTTAGTTTGTAGAGTTGCGATGCTGCACGATTTGGAATTCTCTGCTCCTACAAGCTCAGCACGCATACAATGAAGAATTGCCTATAAAACAGGTTGACACTAAGATACAGGCCCAGTAACATGGTCTGTTTTGTTTCTTTTCCTTTTTATTATTTTAAAGAGAAAATATATAACAAAAATAGTGATACAGAATTTCAAAACAAGACAAGAGGTAATTAACAATGGTTAATATATTGCATATTGTTTTCTTCAAAGTAGTTGCTCAGATTACAAAATATAGGCATGCAAAATTGATCAAACAATATAAACACAATCCATTCTTTTCAATGAACTAAAAATAGTAGGATAATTACCTTAGCTATTTTTTGTACATATATATATATATATATATATATATATATATATACTTTTCCCTTCCTTCCCTTCCTTTGTTTCTCCTTTTCCTTATCCCAGTTGTTTTTTCCTTTTAAGCAGTTTCTTTCCCTTTTACAATATCGATTATAGATTTTGGATCTTATTCACTCTTTCACTTTCTTACACTAGGGAGACAATACAATGTTTATACAATGTGAGTCTGATTTATTTCACTTATGAATATAGTCTCTAGTTGCATCCATTTACCTAGAAAAGCCTCAAGTTTATCCTTCTTTATGGCTGAGCAGTACTCCACTGTGTAAGAATACCACATCCTTTTGATCCATTCCTCATTTGGTGGGCATTTGGGTTGTTTCCAAGATTTAACTATTACAAATTGTGCTGCTATAAACATGGGTGCACATATATTGGTGTGGTATGATGATTTTAATACTTCTAGAAAAATATCCTGAAGGGGAATATCTGGGTCGAGTGGTACCTCTAATCCTAGCTTTTGAGGAATCTCCACACTGATTTCCACAATGGCTGTGCCAGTTGACACTCCCACCAACAGTGGAGAAGTGTTCATTTTTCACCACATCCCTGCCAGCATTTGTTATTGGTTGATTTCTTGATAATAGCCATTCTCTCTGGGGTGAGATGGAATCTCAATGTTGTTTGAATTTGCAAATGTCAAATGACCAATGAGGTTGAACATTTTTCGATATATTTATTTGCCATTTGTATTTCTTCATCTGAGAAGTGTGTATTCGTCTCAGATGCCCATTTTTGGATTGGGTATTTGAATTTTGTGGATGTCACTTCTTTCAATTCTTTGTATGTTCTAGATAGAAGTCCTTTGTCTGAGGGACAGTTAACTAAATTTTTTTCCCAATTCGTGGGCTTTCTTTTCACTCAGTGATTACTTTTGATGTGCAAAAACTTTTTAATATGATGAGATCTCAGTTGTTGATTCTTTGAAGTACTTCCTATGTAGATTAGTTTTTGTTCATGAACTCTCTGCCTACCCCAATGTCTTCAAGATTTCTACCTACTTTCTCTTCCAGTAGATTTAATGTTTCTGTTTTAATATTTAGATCTTTGATCCATTTTGACTTCAGTTTAATGCATGGTGATAGACATGGGTCTAGTTTTAGTCTTCAGCATGTGGAAAGCCAGTTTTTCCAGCAACGTGGTCTATTTTGAATACATTGGAATCTTTGTTTTCAGTAATTGGTCCAGTGCCTATTACTGTGCTAGAATGTGTGTTGGTTTCTGGAATTATAGATGTACAGTGCCAGAGGCACTGACTTTGGAGGTTAGACTAGTGAGTAGAGATAAACAAGCAAATAGAGTAATCTATACTGCAATAAAGATTACTGTGCAGATGGAGAGATGGGGTTCTTACAGGGGAAGCTGTGCTGATTGGTAGAGGTAACACCTGAGCTGAGACCCTGCACTAGTCAAGATTCCCATTCCAGAGACCTTGTACCTGACATAAAAAACTTAGAAGAGGAAAACTGTAGTTTGGCTCACAGTTTCAGCAGTTTCAACCTATGATCAGCTGGATCCAAGGAAAAAACATCAGGCAGGAGGGTGTGGCAGAACAGAGCTGATCAGGTCGTACCGACCAGGAAAAAGCCAGGGAGGAAAAGGCTTGGGACCAGATATAGCCCCAAAGTCCTACAGCCCCATGAAGCACTCAGACATACATACTTTACTAATCTGCCAGGTGTCTATCAAGCCAATCCAACTTAACTGTCACAGTCCCCAAGGATTCACAGGCAGGAAAGAAACAGGAATACCTTAAGGTATAGCACAAATGCAGAGGCTGTAGCTGCAGGAGGAGGTACGGCTTGTATTTAGAGCCCAGGATGAGATCTAGGACTTCAAAATTTGATAGAAACCAGAACACATAGAGCGTCTTAGGGCAAGCAACATGCTTGGAACATAACTTGAAAGCAGTGGGAAGGCACTGAAACTCGTAAGTTACAGATGTAATTTGATATTTTAAAAAATCACCTTATTTTAATAAGGAACTGGAGAGGAGCAAGAATGCAGCAGGGAACCCAGTTTGAAGGCTGCAGAGTAGTCCGGGTGAGCTGTGGGAAAGCAGAGATGATGGATTCAGGAAATATTTAAGATGAAGAGTAGAAAGAAAGGAGCGAATGAAAGGTGTGGTTGGTGGGTGTATATGTGAAGGAGCATACAAATTCCACCAAGGTTTCTGCCTGGAGAAAACTGGAGGCAAAGTTGTGATAAGCAGGGGTTGGGAAAGTACATGTAGCATTTGTATATGGGGAATTTGAGGAGACTATGGCATCACCGTGTTGAGGTGCCCATGGGCAGAAGATACGTGGGTGGGGGGCTCAGGACTGCAGATACAGACTGAAAGTCCTGAGGTGCTTTATTTCATTTCAAATAAAATTTATAAATACATAAAAAGAATCTTAGTTGAAATACGTGGACAAGTTGGCCTTGCTAGTTTCTGAGAAGTAAATTCAGAGAGACTGGACCAAAATTATGACAGAAAGAATGGAAAGAGGCTGTTCCTGATCAAATGGGATGCTCGGCCGTGGGATGGATCGACAGGAAGAAACCATGCAGAATCGCCTGACGCCCTTACATACTTAAGCCCAACTACAGGACCCAAAGTGAGGGATTCAAAGAACACCTCTTAGGCATGCAATCTAGATGGTCCCCATTCATGCCCACTGCAGGTGTCAAGGCCAAGAGCATGGGTGAGCAAACAGTTATTCTTACCATGAAGTTTGTAGACTGAACAGTAAAATGCCAATCTTTACTTTTCCTCTTTTTCTTCTTTTCTGTACTGCTCTCCCAAAGCTTATTTTTCTCTAGGTCACAGTTGCTCATGATGTAACAATTTTAGGGCAAACTTTTTAATATTGGGGCTACATCTAGTCAATTGCTAATGGAGATTATTTATTCTAAAGAATCTAGAAGCAAATATTTGATCTTTCCAGGATTTGAAGTCATATGGGCCTGAGTTTGGTTGATGGCCTTTTCACTCTATTAATTATGAGATTGTGAGTTACATCTAGTTTTAAGCTCTAATTTCCTCATTTGTAATAAGGGTATTATCTCAGGGGACTGGCTTGAAGCAAAAATGTTCTATAATAAGGGAAAAGGCTTGATAAAGTATAAATTGCTGTTTAGATATTATTTATTATCTATGCAGCTTTCTGGTTTCATTGTAAAAATGCCAGTGTTAGGAAAACTGTTAGACTGTTGCTAATATTGAAATGTGTTGTTTCATTTAAAATTAATATTTTTCCCAGTTTCTACTAATGACAAAGGATATCATTAGATGGCTGTAAAATAAAAATACCTATTTTGTTCTCTTCTCTATATTCTTGCACAGTACTTCCAGTTGCCAAATGTGTGGCTTTTCCCACGTATCAACCGATTCTGCAACACCAGCTGAGTATCATCGAGTTTGATTCCATTCTGAGATTAAGTGGAACTTATGTAGACCCATAGGTTAATGACTCAGCCCTACCAGTCTGTCCCTCACTTCAGACACCAATCTATAGTCCTGGGCTTTCACCTGTAATTCTGACTGGCTGGCTGCAAATCAGGGTTCCACAGACCCCTTGGGATTGGCAACTTTCTGGGGCAGCTCATAGGACTCAGGGGAACATTTGTATGAACCAGTTTATTATGTAATGACAGAGTTGGTAAAGGTTACAAATGAACAGCCAGATGAAGAGATATATAATGTAACATGTAGGAAGAGGTACCTATGTCCTTTCTAGGTTTTCCATCCTCCAACATTCTCCCTGTGGATTCACCAATATGGAAGCTTTCCAAATCCTATCATTTGGGGTTTTTATGAAGGCTTCATTAGGCATGATTGATTAAATAATTGGTCATCAACAATCAACTCTGCCTTCAGCCCTTCTCCTCCACCCAGAGGTGGGGATGGAGATGAAAGTTCCAACACTTTAATCACAAGATTGGTTCCCCTGAGAGCCTGTCCTCTTTTTCAGTCTATGCAATAACTCCCTAGCCTGCTCAGCTCATTTGCATACAAAGGGGTATTTATCACATCATATTCTAAGGGTTTTAGGTAGGATGAAGACCAAAGCGTGTACATCATACAATAAATCATAAGGCATAGTGGTTATAGGCATCTGTGTTTTAACTTTATTGATCCTATTCAGGTTTTTCTCCAGCTTATAGGAATCTATTTGAGGTACAAGTTGAGCATCTCTAATCCCAACATCCAAAATACTAAAAGCTCTGAAACTTTTTGAGTACTGACATAGCCTCACAAGTGAAAAATTTCATGCCTGATCTCATGTGACAGGTGGCAGTCAAAATGCAGGTGCACTAAAAAATTGCACAAAATTATCTGTAGGGTGTATTATAAGGTGTATTTTAAATACAAGTGAAGTTCATGTTTAGACTTGAGTCTCACGTCCAGGATATCTCATTTATGTATGTGCAAATATTCTAAAATGTGAAAAAATCTGTGATACTTTGTTATGGGTCACTCAGGCCTGTTTGCTTCCACTCTCCAAACAAACTTCAAACAGCGGGAGGCATGGTAAAAAGGAAAAGGCTTTATTCAAAGCTAGCTCCTCTGAGATGGAGATGGAGAGGCCCTCTGCTGTCACAGTCCCCCCCCCCCGCTGTGTCCAAGTGGGCAAGGGCCTTTTATAGGAAGGCTGAGAGGGAAGAGGAAACACAGGGAGGCAAGAGACAGCACCACACTAATTTTATGCCTCCAAACCTTGCCCATTGCCTCTCCTTGTGGAAGTGTAACTGGACCCTGACTTTCTGGGGCCAACATCTGCATATTTGTGCATTCATCTGGGCTGAGGAGATGTGGGAGTGGTGGTTATCTCCCCTGGCCTGAGGAAGTTTGGAGAAGCAGCTTGACTCTAAAAGAAAAATAAAAAAAAAGAATATCTATATATATATATACATTAACTTTTAAAGTAAGTTCCAATTTGTCCCACTCAGAACTTCTGGTCCCAAGCATTCCAGGTAAGGAATACTCAGCCTGTATCTGTTGATGACTCTCAGACTGTTTCAAATGTGCTATGTAAAAGCTGAAAAGTGTCAACTGCTATGATTTTGTAGTAGTTGTTCCTCTTCCCTTTGGCTTGAACTATGTTAATGATCTTAAAACATTTATATTTTATATTATTTGATTTTTGCATATATTAGCAGAAACTTGGGATTATTAGTTGTTTTAATGTGTCCCACAAATATTATTAGTTTCCAACTGGAGCCAGATTTATAAAGAAGAGATGAAATGCAGATTGTGTGCCTTAGCTGAAAGATTTTAGGTATTGGGTAGCTTGCCTATGATGATATAGGACAGCTGAAGAACAAGGCTTTACCCAATGATAGCTTTTAACTGGAGAGCAGTTATTATAAAGAATTTTATCATTGTAAGATATTCTATCTAGTGTTGGTTACTTCAGGGGAAAATTACATTTTCATAGAAATTTAGTCTGTGAAGAAGTGTTTATGATGTTTTGTGGACCTTTCCTGTACTCAGAGATTTTTTTTTTACTACACATGTGAGCTGCCTGTTCATTGTGCTACATACTGAGGAGAACTGCAGCAGATTGCACCATCCCTTAGAGTACTGTTACCCAGATTCCATTCCCTGCCCAGCTAACTGACTCTGCAGAAAGCCCCGAAAGTGTTCTTTCTTTCAGCCTCCTTAACTGCAAGGCAGACGTGAAAACCTACTGTCCCTGAACTCCTGAAGATGCTAGCCTGCTAATTAGATCATGTCTTAAAAGCACTTTGAGTTCTATTGAGAAATATGTCGTCTCAAATTAAGTAGAGCCCATGGTTTTGTAAATGTAAATATACTGCAAGGAAATAAAGCACTGGGGTAGTAAAACCTGTAGAGCCAATGATAGGAGCTAGAAACACCATTAAATAGATATTGGAGAAGATGGTATTAAAGAAAGCAAGCAGGAAAGTGTCATATGAGCAGGAGTTAGAGAAGCCTGGGCAGATTCAGACAGTGACCACGGCTTTGTGGCTCAAGTGGGTTTTGCTTGCTTGTTGGAGGTAAACTGAATCCAAAGGAGTTGGAAGAGTGGAGGCAACCAGCATTATTGGCACCTGTGGGCAGGGAAAAGCCTTGTTGTAGAGACAAACGCATGCTCTCCCTGTGTGCCTGGCACGTTGTTTTCAAAGAGTGTTGATTTGCTAAGATGAAGCCATATTATGGCTATATGTGTGTGATTTTACTCTTTTCAAAGACTTGAGTGGTAAGGCTGCAGATAGAAATGATAACTCATCAACATCCAATGAGCCAACTCATTTACTCCATAAAGTATTCTCTTTCTGCTTATCTCCAACCACACAACAGACCAAGGATTCTAAACCATTAACATGTCTGGCTAAAGAATTCTGTGGACTTCTTGCTGACTGAGCAACTTGAAGCAACTTAGCAGTGAACAGGGCTCTGCCCACAGGATCTTCTCTGTTCAACTTCAGTCTGCTCATACAGGGTCCTAGCTGGCTCTCGACAGCAGGATGAAAGCCCAATGGTGCACAGTTTTTTGGATAATGTACCTACCTTACAACCTGGGAATACCTAAAAATGGCATTTACCATTCTGTAGCATAATTACTGTGCTTTTGATTTTACCAAATGGTACCTCTCCATGGCCAGGGACTTCTTTTATATCTGTCTCTCTAGCGTGTTTGTCCACAATGTCAATAACTGCAGGTTGAATAAGCAAAATTATAACTTCCAAGTACCACAAATTCAACCTGCCAAAATCTAAACTCATCTTTTTTTGAGTGGATGGGATCATAGCCAACTTTCCAGGAACCTAAGCATTCTACAAATCTTTCAAACTTTGTACATAGATTACTTGGAAGTCTTGTTAAAGTACAGATTCCGAGTCAGTGAGGACTGAAGTCTTGCATTTTTAATGAGCTCCCGCGTGGGGTTGGTGAGACAGCTCTGCATACTAAGCTTTATGTAGCAAAAAGTCCCATCTACATCCACACTACAGCTTTCTTGTTTTGCCCTCATTTTAAATATTATAGTAAAAAAGTTTACTTACTTATATGCATTAATTATACTTTTATATGTGGCCAAAGACAATTCCTCTTCACTCAAAACAAAAAAGAGGGCAAAAAAGGCAGGCTGCAGGTTGGACACATATGACCCTTGTCCCTGCATTATCTCCAAAATGAAATTCAACATCAAGTCTAGTTGACATCTTCTATGTCTCAACTCTAACCACTCATCTTCGTTTCTTAGTCTCCCACTTTAGGTAAAAGCTTCCTTGTTTTCTGCAAGGATTATTGCAGTAGATTTCATCTTGTCTACCTGGCTCTTTGTCCTCCATTCCATTGTTTACGTTGTAACCAAGATGAGATCCTGAAAATGCATCTCTGGTCATGCCAGTCTGGTGTTGAGAGATTTTCAATATAGTATAAAGCTACAACTCTTCTTTTGCTCGATTGATTTTATATTGGGTGGAAGCAGAAGCAGAGGTAAAACAATATGAGAGCTGAGAACCAAGAAGTTAGAGTGATGATTTACTCACATTAGGGGCCAGTGCATGCACCGTACAGGGCTCATTATAGATACTGTTCCTTCCATACATCTAGCCATGCATCTCCCTTCCATCTGTCCAGCTAGACCGCCAGCTAACTAGGTGGCCAGTCATCCAAAGTATCAAGACAGTTGGTTATAAGACAAGTCAAAGTTTTTCATTTCATTTATGGCAAAACCCTAATAATTTGATACCCATCATCTCCAATTCTCTGAAAAGATGCCTCACTGTTTTCCTATTCAAGTATTAGCAACACTGGCCCTGTTGATCCAGAGACTCTTGCTCGCATTCATTTTTTATTTGAATTCCTGAAATTTTTAGTGCATTTTTAGCAACAATCTATTACATACCCAATACCTAAAAGGTGTTTTACTGTTTTCTTTTTCTTTCAGAGTTTTCTTGCTGTGCTTTCAGATGGGGTCTGTTTGAAGGTCAGCTTATGCCTATTCACTTTGAGGTGTAAACTTCTGATTTCAATCCTGTCCTGGGAGTAGGATGCAGCCCATCCTTCCACAGTGCATAGGGTGGCTATAGAAGAATAACAGATTTTATCCGGGTTAGGCATTTTGTTTCTGTCTTAGCAAAGGAGCCCGCTGTGCTTACTGAGACCTATTACATATTGGTGTGGCCAGACTTTAGGAGATAGAGAGCAGAGGAAGCACTCTATTCTTTATGTGAGTGGCTGGACAGGCTGAATATATCACAGGAATTCTTATGAGCTAGTTCCCCACCATTGGGCTTCTTCTATTGGAGTGTGGCTGCCTTCAGGGGAGAAGGCTGAGCTCTGTTGACATTTAGTAGAGTTTCTTTTCTTCTTTAATTTAGCAACTCATCACAGAGGTTGTTGTTTGTTCATGTTTCCAGGGTTTTCCCTATGCTGACTAATGCTTGCAGCTGGCTCTCTAGAGAAAAGTTTTGGGAAGATCAATCAAGTGAGATCTTAAAGGGTAAATAAGGCTTTTACATGTGTTCAGGCAGTGTTGCTTCAGTTTAGCGGGAAAAAACTGCTTGCAAGGACAGAAATGTGCCCAGAGGGAGGCCTCCCAAATGGCAGCAGAGCAATCAGACCAAGGATGACTGTTTTGTAGCCCTAGTGTCCAGTTCTGCTTAGATTTCATTGGCTGCTTAAACCTTGAGAATGAGAGGGAAAATGAAATGCATTTGACTTGAAGAGATTCACTAATGGAAGATCAAAGTGGTAAAAGTGGTACCTTCACATGCATTATTGGAGAATTGTGTGGGGAAGTTGGGGAAGGGAAGCTGCGTAAAATATCCCTTCTCAATAATTTCACATTTTCTTTAGTTTTTTTCTCAGCTTCTATAAGTTTCAAGAAGCAACAAATATGAAAACTGCATTGTGTTTCAGGGAAAATTTCAGAGTGCTCATTAGGCTTTTAGGGCTCAGTACTGCTATTTTTTGTCTTCTGAGAAGTTCAAAAATGTGAAATTTTCTCATGGAAATTAACTAATTCAGAGCAGGATTTACATGACTTTATGGTATAGTGAATTTGAATGTCCCTTCTTGCCTTTTTTCCTCTGTTGTGATATTAGGCCACAGTTGTGCCTCTCGAATGAAGTGAATATTCCAGGCACTTGGCATTAAGAGATTAGCCAGTCATTACAAAGTGACCTTTGGTTCTTTGTCCTAATAGTTCTGTAGAGGTCTAGTTTGTCAGTGGTTAACTGTGGCTGACTGACCAAGAGGATCCCTGTCACCTATTGCACACATCTCATTACAGACTTCCTGCCACTGCAACTTATTTCTTTTACAGAAAACATAATTGGGAAGGTTATTTTGTAAAACATCATTGAACACAGTACACCATTCAGTGTGAGTGACCCTTTCATTATCTCTTTTGCTAGCTGATCCTTGACACTGTTCCCCTCTGCTAGCATGAAGAATTAAGGACTGACTGCTTAAAGAAGCAGCACAGAGTCATTCTGAGAGTGTGATCAGAAGAATTAGCAGGGCTTGCTAGCCTTCAGAAGGTTACTTGTTCTGAGCTACCTTGCCACAACAGGAGCCATCCTATTGTCTGTGAACTGTAGGGTTTTATTTTTTCAGAGTAAACAGAGAAGCCAGCAGGGCTCCTCTAAAGATTGTCCTGTGAGAAAGACCATGTCTTACCTGAGCACATTTCAAGGGAGCAGCAAATGGAGTCTAGTTGCATTACATTTCTCAAGGTTTTCTCAAAGGATGAGGGGACAATGCCTTCCATCTTGGGAATGATGGCTGCTTATATCTTGTTTAAAAAAAATTACCAGCTCAAGTGTGCTAACCTTTCCTCCACTTATGATTGTCAGACAGGCACCTTGACATTCCTGGTAAGCCCGCCTCTCCAGGTCCATGGCCTCATCATCCCTTGACTGAACTGAGTTGCTGGGCTTTTCCCTGTGTCTGTTGTTTGACACTTCCAGCACAGACAGTCTGGGCAATCTTCAGAGACCCCGGTACTTTCAAAGGGGAGATCTGGACTAAGGAATTAAGCCCTCCACATCTGCAGAGAGAATGATACATTAATTGCCACCAGAAGATGTGGCTCTGTTAAAACAAACTTGATCCTAAGCAGAGTTAAGGTTGCTACAGGGCTTCACATAGTAAAGCCCACAGGTGGGAAACTGCAATAGGAAATGAAGGGGACTGTGATTGCAAATCAAGCAATTTCAATCCTAGCTCTGCCACTTATTAGCTGTGTAACTTTGGGTGAATTAATTCACTTGTCAGTTTCTTCACCTCTAAAATGGAGAGGAAGATAGAAGCTGATGGTGCCTGCTTTTTTTATACCCTTGGACTCTTGTTGAGATATCAGAGGATGTTTCTGGACATAAAAGTGCTTTGTACGCAGTAGGGGTAGTTACTCTGGCTATCAACCACACACTGCAGCTAAGTAGACCCTATTGTCCTCATTTACCCAGGCCTAAGTGGGCCCAGGACTTACCTTGTTTGTTTTCCACTTAACAAATTCATTCTCTTGCAGTGGTCAGACCACTCCATTTAAATGTGGTTCCATTTAATCAATGAAATCTCAAAATGTGAGATGTGCCTTTGGACAAATGAAAGGACACTCAATGTTTTCAATCATATATAGGTGGCTCTAATGTTGTGAGGACCCCTTTTTGAGAATTGCCTTAAGACCTGTTGTTTGTAAGTCACATTAGAAACATCTTCCAACATAGTCACTTTCTTAATACGCTTGGACAGAACCTTGCCCTCATTTCTAATAGTCACTTGCAGTATTTAGATTATAGAATGCCAGACTTACATGCCTCTTAGAAACCTTCTAGTCTAATAGTTTTCAAACTATGTTCCAAGACCCCAGCTGTTTAGAGAAGGGATATCAAGGTCAAGGAAGCTCCAGCATATCACAGTTATTGATGCTGAGATGCCACTGGTTGTTTACACCATCAGTTTGAGACTCGTACTTCAGAAGTATGCACAATTATTGTAAGCCCCATCCTTATGTAAATAAATGTAGCTCAATATCAAGTCAGGAAAATGTAATGCTTTCTGTTAAACACTAACATTTTATACAATTCAAATGATTTTTTTTACTGTGTTTTGTAAGTTGGGCCCGTGTGACAGTTAAGGTTGATTTTGATCTACTGGATTGGCTTGGGAGCTGCTTAGGGGAGTGGTAGAATATACTTCTGGGTGTGTCTGGATGGATCATGGAAGTACAACCTTGGGTACCATATCTGGTCTCTGTCCCCTTCCTCTCTCGGCTGTTCTCCTTGTCTGCTTCCTGGCCATAACGAACTAGGCAGCTTTGACCTGCCATATTCTTCTACATGATGTTTCCGCCTTGGAGCCAGCCAACCATGTACTGAATGCCTTTAAACTATGAGCCAAATTAAACCTCTGCTCCTTTAAATTGTGAGTGTTGGGTATTTGGTTCTAGTAGCAGGAAAGTTGACTAATGCAAGATATGACTATAGTTTCATATGACAGAAGATTTCTACACCTAAAAAGTTGTAAAAATGACTTAATCTAGCTCCACCATGTCCAACACACAGCCCATGAGCCCCCTGTGGCTCTAGACAGCTAGCAATGTAGTTCCACAAGATCAGAAACTTTTAGGTGTATTCGGTAATCTTTAGTGATACTTTTCATGATGTGACTGTGTAGTGCAGAGGTGACAATAGAACATCGGATAGGGGAGGACATGGTGGACTTGTAACTCTAACTCTTGTGCCTGCCACACACAGCTAAATGGAAACCTGTGTGTAACAGACATCACTTGTGGTTGTGTGACTTAGTGAGCAAAACAAGGTGAAATATCCTACTAGTTTTGTGTTGGCTTCTTTTTACTTAATGTTATAATAAAGATTTTTAAAAGCAAAGGAAGTTATATTGCATATATATTGGCATATATATTATATTTTATGTTTCATGTGTGGCCCAAGATACTTCCTCTTCTCTCAGTGCTACTCACACAAGCCAGAAGTTTGGATGCCCATGATCTAGCTTATTTCTTCTGTAGCAGCCCAGAGTGGAGATCTCTATATAGCAGTAGGAACAGGACTGGTACTCGGACCTCTTGCCTGCCACACCAGTTCTCTTGCTAGTATTGTAGTGCCCCTTGTCCATAGCCATGCTGCATCTCCACAGCAACTTCCCTTTGTCATTGTTTGGCTTACATGCAGGACTTGTAATTCCATCTTATTAAAATTTACTTGGGGGCTGGGGGTATAGCTCAGTGGCATAAGCACTTGCCTGGCAAGCGCAAGGTCCTGAGTTCGATCCCTGGTACCGGAAAAAAAAAAAAGGAAAGAATTTAAAATTTACTGATGTAGTTTGAATGTGTTTACCAAAGTCACATATTAGAAACTTAATCCCTAATGCTGTAATGTTGAGGAATGGGACCTTTAGAAGGTGATTAGGTCCTGAGAGTTCTGCCCATCAATGGATTAATGCTGTTATCGAGGGAGTGGACTAGTCCTAGGCATGATTCCTGACATGTTTACCCTCCTTCCCTCTGTTTTTCACCCATGTACTGATTTCCATTATATTCTCCTGACAAGAAGTCTCTACCAGATGTGGCCCACCCATCTTGAGCTTCTGAAACTCCATTACCATAAACCACATAACATTTTGTGTTCATTAAGAATCACCTGGTCTTGGCATTCTGTTATAGTTCTAAAACAGACTAAAAACATTGCCACCAATAAGAGTATTTTATGTTACTAAAGTTCTTTGCATTTTACAGAGCAGTTTTATATCTACCATTTTTTTTACATCTTTACCACAACTAGTAAGGGGGAGTAGGGACAATATCATCATAATAGTCATCATCATCATTGTTAGTATTAATACAAGCATCTCTGTTCCTTGCCTGAGAAAGCTGAGACTCAGCTCAAGGTCATGCAGGCAGTGACAGAACTCAGATGATCATCTCTGAGTCCTGACTTATTCATTCAATGGTGTTACACATCAAAGCAAAACATAAATCTAAAGATGTCTCAAGAAAAGAGAGATTCCTAAGAAGCTTGCTGGAACATCATTGCATTGCTAAATGCAGTTCATCTCTGAGAGACAGTCTAAGTAACCACTGTCTCAGAAACCTCAAGTCATTGGGCGATTTGAATTACAACTTACTGCCATCGACTGAGACCTAGGGGCCATATACGGAACCTTGAATGTTTATCATAACAGAGACAGCTAAGTTCACCAATGGGCTAATGGCCAATGGCAGTGCTTCCTACACTATTTGTGAGAACACAAAGCCAAAGAGGTTCTGAGATTGGTCCCAAAGGGCAAGTCTAACAACGGTCCACTGGTTAATGTGGGGATTAGCTATTGCTTTGGGTAATCAGTTCATGCTGGGAGACAGGAGAGCCTCAAGGACTCATTTCACTTGGCTGCTTCTCTGCTGCAATTTTGCCTTTTAAAATACATCTTCCCTTTTAAAAAATTAATGAGACAATATTACTTTTCTAAAGTTTTAAATGGTTGATCATTTCTTAGCTGGCACAGAAATGTTTGTGAATGTTAATACCTAAAATAATATATTAAGAAAGAACAAAAACACTGCCCACTTGTTTGGTCCCTTTGGTGAGTCAAGTAGGCGCCAACTCTTGCATTTGAGAGTCCCGGCTCAGCTCAGCTGACCTTCTGGATGTCTTTTGAGGCTCAGAAGGCAATGATTTGCTACCATCAAGACAGTTAAGCTTCTTAGCATTGGCCTTGTGCCCTACAGGAGAGGACCACAGTGTTGGTTAGTTGGCTAAGAATTGGTCCTTCCATTCCTTTTCCTTTTGTGGTTGAATGAAAACCTTTCATACTCAGTGTTGACTAACTCTGTGATGTCAGTTTCATGTAGTTTAAGGGAAAAAAAGCTACACACATAATTGCAAATATACTGCCTCACAAACAACTTCAGGATTCTGAATAACACTTAGTGGTTAGGCTAAAATTTTGCAGGCTGTTGTTTCCCTCAGTTTTGAACACAGACGGGCTTCAGAGCCAGAAATTACGTGATTTGATGCTTCTCAGTTAGGACCTTTCTTCACCTTCCTCATGGGAAGATTATGAGGGTGGTAATTGGCAGTAGATTCCTTATTTCCCCGGTCAATTTATACATTTGTATGTGGGTTGTTAGGGTGATGATATCATATAAAAAGCACACTGGCAACATGATGGTTCCTTAATCATTTTTTCCCACTGGGAGAGCAGAATATGATACACATAAAGGTTTGCTTTCATTACTGAAGAAAAATATTCACGTTTGTTGAGGTTTAAATGTTTAGTTGGTGAGTTTTATTTAATACAATTGAAATAATTCCAAGGTAACTTAGTAAGCCAGCATTTAAAAGAAAGCATTTCAGAGTAGGCAAGGTGAAGTCTGGGGGGCACAGAAAGAGGGACTACTTAATCAGCCACATTTGCTAGGACAGTATATAATCAAATTCAATTTGATAGCACAGGCTTTTAATGGTTAGTGTATTTCCCAATTCCAAACCAAGGACTCCTAAGTCATTTTAATTGCTGTAACTTCAGATCCTTTTACAGGATCTGGCTAGAACTGGGGGTCATAAATACTGGTTGACTAAGTGAGTAAGGCTGAGTTTTGGAGGATGCCATCTAAGGAGAGTCAGGGATAAAAATGCTCCAGCAAATGTGGGCAGAGATAGGAGGGCAACAGAATTGAGTCATATCTGAAACTGTAGTTTGGGGTTTCCAGAAGAAGTTAAGTGAAGGGACAAGATTTATGAGATGGTAGAGCAGAAAGATGAACATTTAGATTTGCCAAGAAGGTTATGAGAAAATGTTATTGCTGTCTTGGATGGTTAAATACTTGACCAGTGTTATGATCCATATCTAAAGTGATCACCAAAGCTTCATGCGCTCATTGGTGAGGCTTTTGAGAGGTGACTGGAACATGGAACATGGGTGTGTGATACTTATCACTGGGTTAGTGCACCAGTGGGTTTATGGCTGGGTCTGATGGTGAGAGGTGAGGCTTGGTGCAGTTAGGTCACCGACAGTGTGACCTGGCAGGGTATATATCTCTCCCTCTCCCTGAATCTCTCTCTGCTTCCTGCCTGCCATGCCATGAACACTTTCTCCTCTTCCATGCCACCCTGCCTTGGCACCAGCAAACTAGGGTCTGAAAACTCTACAACCTGGGAGACAAAATAAACTTCTCTTTTAACTTATGGGTGTCTGGTAATTTGCCCCAGCAACAAGAAAGTAACTAAGACAACCATAAACCACAGGTGACCCTGACCATTTTGTTGGTCATAAGCTGAAAACCGTTCCAGTTCCATATAAAGTGAGGCACCACAACTTGCATTTATGAATTCATGCTTTAAATTGACCTATATTGAGTGGTAGCTGGGAGAGGAAAGGGATAGCTCAAGTGACAACCAGTTTGTCCTAACCTGGGACTAACATCAGGGCCATTATGAACTTGGGATAAAAGGGAACATGACAGCTAGCTGTCCAGATGTAGAGCAGGCAATTCCCAGACCTGGAAGAAACTGTGGAGCTCAATGAGGTAAGGCATAGTTCCTAACTCATTCTATGAGGCCAACATTATGTTGGTATCAAAATTAAATGGAGAAATTATAAAATGATTATAGATGTCTATACCTCAGAAACAGATGCAGGTTTTCTAAATAACAGCTTAGCAAAATGTACTAAACACTGAATAAAAAATATGGCATAGTACGATCAAATGAAGTTTATCCTAGGTTGCTTTAATACCCCAAGTCAGCTAATTGCATACAATATATTTCAAAATTTTACACAAAAATCTACATGATCAGTTCAATGGTAATGGGAAAAGATTTGACAAAGTACAATATCCATTTCTTTTTACATTCTCAGCACACTAGTAATAGAAGAGAACTTCTTCATCCTGATAAAAGAAGCTATGAAAATGTTACAGCTAACCCTAGCAGTAAGAATC
>PVLD010011748.1:0-63763 GCA_004027595.1 Dinomys branickii
CCAGTGCAAATTCCCTACTATCTTATCTATAATTTGGTATTTCCTTTAATGTTTTTGTGTTAACTCATGTGAAGATAACTATGTAATACAACATCCAGTTCTAATTCCCTACTATATTCTGTATAACTTTGTATTTTCTGTATTGTTTATGGCTTTTCTGGTTCATATGTCTCCATTCTTTTGTCTTTAAAATAAAATTTAAAAAATAATAATAATAAATAAAATAAAATACAAAAAAAATGACATGCTATTGGCACAAAAACAGACATACGGATCAGTGGAAAAGAAGAGGATACAGAAACATCCCTAGACACATTCAGCTATTTGATCTTTAAGAAAGGGGCCAAAAGCATACATTGGAGGAAAGATAACCTAATTAATAAATGGTGCTCAGAATACTGGCTACTTATATGCAGAAGATTGAAACTAGACTCATATCTATCACTGCATGCTAAACCAAAATCAAAATGGATTAAAGATCTAAACATTAAAGCAGAATCAATAACCCTAGTGGAAGACAAAACAGGTAAACAGATTTAAAATGTGTCATTTACATGTACCAAATACCACAGTGAATGTAAACATTTTATGTTGTAAACATGAACTAAAAATAATTATAACAACAACAATAATGAAAACAAGGAAAAGGGGAGGAGAAGAAGAGAGGTGGGGTGGGTGGAAAGAGAAAAGGAAATATAAAACAATCAAGATCATGTACCTACACCCTAAGAAGAAGGTAAACTTCATGTATCACCATCACGTACTAATAATTTTTTTTAAAAGAAAGAGTAAAGATGTAATGGTTGATATATGATGTCAATTTGAAAAGTCCAGAAGCTTAACTAAGTAGCTCAGCAGTTCTACATCCAGGGGTGTGGAGGACACGCCCTCACTGCTCTTGCATGTTGTCAATTGTGTCAACTGGAGAAGTTTAGAAGTTTAAGTGATTCAGCTGGGGGCCAGGGTCCTCACTTTGTAAACATCCTCATCCTGTGCAAGAGAAGTGCAAGGAGACAGTGCGAGTGCTGCACCTGCTTTGGGGGTGACAGCCTACTTACAGTATAAGGGAAGAAAAGAGGTTTGCCCTCCCCTCCCTGTTTGGCTCTTGTTGCTTTTGCTGTCCTCTGCTACCTTGAACTGTTGCCCCTGTGTCATGCCCTGCTGCCTTGGACAGAGTGGCATGTACTGAAACCTCTACAAACTGTGAACCAAATAAACCTTTCCTTCCTTAATCTGGGATGTTGGATATTTTGTCTCAGCAATGGGAGAAAAGTAACTAACACAGATATCAAACTGATTATTTGACATCTAAGGGAAACAAGAATAAACTGAAACTAAAGCTGGCAGAAGGAAGAAATGCTTTTTGAAAGAAAAGGAAAACGAAAGAGAGTATAGCGACTAATGACAACTCATTTCTTCCTTTTCGAAGTTTGCTGTGTTCTATTTACTTTTCTCTGTCTAGAACCTTCAAGGAAAGCTTTCTTTGTCTAGAACCTTACTTTCTCTAGAACCTTCAAGACGTTATTTTGCCTAGAATCTTCAAGAAAAGCTTTCCTTATATAATTGTTCAATTTGCACCAATACTATGCAAAAATGCACTTTTCAGGTTGTCTTCCTAAAGCTAAAGCTGTTATCACCCTTCCCCCTTCTGATTACCAGGATATAGATGTCGAATTTAGCCACCGACAGCCATGAAAATGAGAACACCATCCTTTAGGAGGAAAGAGTAGCATACTGGGAAATGAAGGAGCAAGAAGGTGGAAGGAACCAACATCTCGGAGGATTCTTAAATTTCTGAACCATCTTGCCAGCACTACACTGTATATGCTCATTCCTGTATTTTTTCCTTACAGCAGAGTCTAGCAGACCCAAAGAATCTAGCTGAGGGCTTGATTCCCACAGCAATGTCCTCCATGAGTCCAACTGCAGGCCAAGAGCCCAACTGCAGGCCAAGAGCCCAACTGCAGGCCAAGAGCCAATGGCATTGTCTCGTGCAAGTCTTTATCAAGAATCCAGACTGAGAAGGCCCAAAGGTCAGTGGTGGAAGCTAGAAAGTCTGCACCAGCAGGATGAAGGATCTGTGCCAGCAGGCTGAGGGATCTGCACTAGAGCTAAG
Organism: Dinomys branickii; assembly: GCA_004027595.1. Taxonomy (NCBI): domain Eukaryota; kingdom Metazoa; phylum Chordata; class Mammalia; order Rodentia; family Dinomyidae; genus Dinomys; species Dinomys branickii. Next base: position 2,117 of record PVLD010011748.1, read on the forward strand.
AAGTGACACTCAAGGTAAGGACCAGAGCTCCCTCAAAGAGAACTGAAGCCATCCTCAGTGACAGCAAAGACCTGAGCTCCTCCAATGATGAGAACAGCCAAGTCCATACCAGGAGAGGCAGCATGACAGTCTTCTCCAGGAGGATCGATAGCGCCCCTTCTTCCCCCCCCAGTTCTCCTTTTAAGCTGTTAGCAACAATCCTCAGGTACACCTTGCACACCCAGCACTACACTGATTCAGTTCAGTTGGGTGTTACAGTTGACCATTAGTTAATCCACTACATATGTATAATTTGCAGGCACATTTATGAAATAATAAATATGACCATACATTTACTCTACTAAGCTTAGACCCTGGACAGAGTGAATGATAAAATTTTTACTTCCAATATTGTACTCTACATGGATCACACCAGTAGTCTGGGCACCACTCTTCATGTACTACAAGATGCCGGGACACCTAAGCCTCACTGTTGGGATTGTCTGGAGCTGGAAATTGGCCTCATGTATGAGGGCAGGACAGAATCAGAGTGCCTCAAGCAGACAGAATACCTCAGTCTTGAGAAAAACATCCTGCCTGGACAATTTCAGTCATTAGTCGCTAGGCAACTTTGCCTATCAAGATACTAAGTTTGCAATTGATTAATTAATTAATGCCCTTACTATTGTTGTGCAGTCCTCTAGCCCTCCAAGGTGAAGAGGTTACTCCACCTGACCCCAGCTTCTGCCTCTTGTTTTTATTTTCCTCATACTCACTGCAGTTCCTCCCTCAGGTACACCAGGAGACCAACGAGTTCCCTATATTTCACTGCAACTCACCTGATCATGCAGCGGGATAGGAGTCATGGACTATGTGCTCCTGGCAAGGGAAGGGGCTGCTACACTCCCTGTTCTCTCACCCCAACCCCACTTCCACTCACAGCAAGAGCCCGGCACAGAAAGAGCAGCTGATGCCAATCCCAGAATGATAGGGCCAGGCCAGATGTTCTGAATAATTAATTATACACAACCTCTGTCACAAAAATACACAATTTACACCCTGAGAGAAACTGAGATTGATGTGAAGTCACCCAAAAGGTAAGGAGGCAAAGCTGGGGAGAGCCATCATGTCGAATGACACCTGAGTTCATGATCTTTCCACCTCATCAAACTGTTCCTCCTCCCAAGGCTTTGCCCTTGTCTGGGAGTTTCTGGGTACAAGGGCAGTGGTGTAGGTGGATCAACCACAGAGCCATGAAGTTTCTCATGTTTGTTCAATATGCCCTCTTCCTCTTATCTGCAATACCTGAGTCAGCCTGGCCTCTAGCTTATAGTTAGTTCTCTATGGAGAACATTGCTCACACAATGTGTTTATATGAGGTATCAAGAATTTAATGTCTTGCCTCCTCATTCACATCTTTAAACAGAAGTCTGCAGGAGGACATTGCTTAACCCTAAAGAATGAAGTATTAGTAGTATTAGTGGAAGAATCTCAGACCTGAAGCAATGAAATTCTTGCATAGATTTCCAAGCACCTGTAACACTACTCCATCTCTGTCTTCTGCTTTGCATTTCCTGCTGAATAAGAGACCGTGGGCTGATTATTAGATTCCTAACACTAAGCCCTAGGAATGGGGCTTTCGTTCCTGGTTCTGTTCTTCACAGCTCAGGGACTCATCTCCTGGGTTGTTTCTCCTCTCCACTAGGGAGACCACGCCCCGCATTCACGTCCTTCTCCTGGTAGCTTCCAGAGGCTCAGAAATAATAGAAGGCAGAACCAAATGGAGCACAGGATTTTTTTTTAATTGCAAATTGGAAAACAAAAGCAGCCCCAGGGCTGGCATCCAGAATGGGAGAAAGAATAGGCAGCGTCGAGGAGGGAAGTGACATCAGTAACTGAACCAAAGGGAAGGCTGAATGCCTGGACCCGGCACAGGTTCAGGGAGGTTAGGTTCCACCTGCTGGGAGAGAAGAAAATCAGAGACCTGAGTCAGTGAGTCAAACCGCCCAGCCCTAGCGTGGAGGCAGAAGACACCCTCTGTGGCTTATGGCCTCGGATCCATGACTCTTTGAGTGTGTCCCGCAGTGCCCTCTCCCCATTTCCTCCTTCCCACCATTCAGATCTTTCCCAAACACTCAACCCTCTTCTGCTCGGCAGGGTCCTCCTCTTCTAGCACCCAGTGCTCACCTCATTCGGGTTGATAACACTCCTTCCCGCAATAGCCTGGACAGCACTTCTTGGGCCTTGGACAGTCAGAATCACTCATACACTTGTTGGGAGGACGCCTTGCTGGGCAGTATATCATAACCCGGGGACAGGAGCCAGGCCTTTGGAGGCTCAGCCCTTGGCCGTGTAAATAAAGAGATTATTCAGTGTTTCTCTCCCCCAGAGCCCCCTCCAACTGCTCCATGCCCCCTCCTCCAGATAACCCCCTTCCTGGATATTATGTTGATTTGACCTGGTCCTTCTTTATATTTGTATCATTTCTGTTCGCATTTTTTAACTATTCAATTTTGGACCATTTAAAATTTTTGAGATCTAACATGTCATTTTCACTTACCTTTGTTCATTTTAACATTACACTTTTTAGATATATTTTTAAAGCCTTCTCTCATGGTTTCATACATATCAACTGATGTGCATTGGTTTATTATATGAAAATACTGAAATGTATGTATCTGCTTTACAGTTGACACATATGATTTCTAATTTTGGACTTTTTTGTAGTACTGGGGTTGAGCTTCATCCCCAGACCACTTTATTATGTTTATTTTGAAACAAGGTTTCACTAAGTCACTAAATTGCCCAGGGTGGGCTCGAACCTGTAATCCTCCTGCTTCAGCTTCCTGGAGTGCTGAGATTACAGTGGTACATATTTTTGAAGAATATAAGAATCTCTATTAGAATATATATATATATATATATATATACACACACACACACACACACACACACACATATACACAAACTAAATTACTGAGGATATGGATACAATCAACTGTCATAAATACAATAAACAACTTTCAAATGTCAGTGTACAGGTTTACATTTTACATTACCAACAGAAACGTGTGAGATTCCAGTTGCTCCTTCACCTTACCAACTCTTGGTCTGCCTTCCTGTAACTATTTTGGTGGACATCTACTGGAATTTCTTTGTGATGTGAATTTGCACTTCCCTAATAACTGGTGAACTTAAACAATTGTCTACATATTGATTATCCACTTGAGCATCTTCCCTGGGGAAGGGCTTAATTATAAGGTCCATATAATTTTAAGATTAGACACACACACTGGAGGACAAATATCTTGTCTGGTTTTTAGTTAGAGTATGTGGAGTTTTTTTACTGATTTGTAACAAAAAAGAAATTCTTACTCAAAACTAAGGTAGTTTGCACTGGTGTCATGAACCTGAAATACATTTTGCTATTAGCTAGTGAAACTGTAGAAAAATTATGATCCAACAATTACATCTCCAAATGTGAAATTAAGAGAACTATCCCCACACATTCACCAAGAAACATGTATAAAAATGTTCACAAGTACATTATTGTTACTAAGCAAATGCTAGAAACAATACATATTACTACTAATAAAATAATGGATAAGTATGCCATGGAATATTATTATAATAAAATACAATTATGAAAATAATAGAAATACAACCATATACAACATAACTCAATTAAAATAACATGAGGTGCAAAAGACAAGTCCCCAAAGAGAATATGAAGAGTTTCATTTGTGAACGCTCAAACCCAAGGAAAATATGTATCTACGTAAACTTGAGGAAAGAAATTCAGAGCAGTGATCATCTTTGGAAGTGAGAGAAGAAAGCATTCTAGATAAGTAAGAAGCCCAATGACTGATGAAAGCTACTGGTTATTGGCAGTGTTTTAAATATTGGATCTCTGGTGTGTGTTTTAAAGCTGCAGAGTAAATCGTTTATGGATTGCCTCAATTTTTATGTTCTTTTTTTTTTTGTGGTACTGGGGATCGAACTCATGACCTTGCACTTGCCAGGCAGGGGCTTATGCCACTGAGCTATATCCCCAGCCCACCTCAATTTTTAATAATCCAGTATTGCTGCATGTGTAGGTGGTTTCCAATGTGTAGCTATAATATACCATATCACATGTGGCCTCTCTTGGCATGCTTTATTACAGGGCAAATGTTTAGAAATAGATTTGCTCCTGCAACTATTAAATGCGTACTTGGATAATGTGGCCCTATTTTCTCTGATAAAATTTGTACTATTTTGTCTCCCATCTGTAATGAATTGCCCAGGGTGGGCTCGAAGCTGTAATCCTCCTGCTTCAGCTTCCTGGAGTGCTGAGATTACAGTGGTACATATTTTTGAAGGATATAAGAATCTTCCTTTTTCTGTCTACCTGCAGTGTGTATGTCTAACCTTAAATTACACGGATTTGATAAGTGACAAAGTATACCACACACAATTTCTAATAAATATTTCACTATCATGAATTATTTAAATCTTTGCATAAATTAAAGGACACACGTTTCTTTTTCTGAAGGCTATTTACTCATTTTAATTAATTCATCAATATTTTTTTCTCCATCTAAAGAGTATGCAGGTGGGGATATGGCAGAGTGTCAGAGTACAGGTTCATGTGCACAAAGCTCTGGGTTCAATACCTAGCATTCCCAAAAGACATTTTTAAAAGTACAATTATGCAGTATAAAAAGAAAATTAAATTAAGTCTTTGAAGTTCATGAAACTTCACTCCATAAAATTCACCTTTACACAAAATGATATGATTCTCTGATGTTACTCTGTCTTCTTAAATTTTCCTTCATTTGTTATTCCTATTTTTGATTGTCACATATCAGCTGATTTGTTTGGGTAAAAAAAAAAATGTGCCTTAGTACCCACCTTTCTGTCTTTCCTTTTGTCCATGATTGAGTGGACTTTCTTCTGTACATGGATATTAGTCTGACATTCCCCCTATACACTCTCGCCATGCCCTTGGCCTTGATTAGAATTTTCTGTCTGATTTTGATCCTTGTTTTGTACTAGCTGTTCAGTATAAATAGGAAACTGCCTTAGGGCCCAATCTGTGACCTTTCGTGTTGTCCACCACACAGACGCCTTGCTCTTTACTTTATCAGCCCTTGGCATTATACCCTCATTTTGGACCTGAGTTGATAGAATTTTGGATGTGGTTTTGGTCTTTATTACCCACTGCCTGTTATGTTTGGAGAGGAAAATGAGAAGTGCCTTGGGATCTAGCTTGTACTTCACCCTGTCCATAATATATTTCAGGCAGGAGATCAGGGCATGGCAAGGTAGCCGGGGAAGTAGGCGCAACCTATTAATTACAAAATCCCAGGACACGTGCACAGAGCAGTTCCCAAAGCCCTGAGCATGGACTTCTCATGAGAACTTCAGCAGTGGTGGATGGCACCGCCTTGACCTGACATCAGCCTGAGGAGTGGGTGATACAAAAAGTCAGGCACTGCTGAGCTCTTTACTCCGGTGCCCTTCTCTGTAGTCCACCCTCGTGCTGCAGAGTGTGCCTTTTTCTCTACTTCCTCTCGGTCCAGACTCATTCTGCAGGGTGTGTTTCCTTTCCTACCTTTAATTAATATAAAATCTTGCTACTGTTTGTGCTTGTCTGGACCAATTCTTCATTCAGGACAGAAAGAACCTACAAGTCACCTCTAGGAGGAGACTCCAGTACCATATTGGCCCTTGCCCTTTACTTAGGTACTTGCCTGTCATTCCATCTACACGCTGGCTGGGCCCTTGACGTTGATGAATATTTTGTACCCAATTATGGTCATTATCATCTATATGTTGTACAATGAGAACACCAACAAATGTCTTCTGATGTCTGCCTTGATGTCTTCAAATGAAATATTCTTGTTTTCTACCTAGATATTGATCTTGACAAGGGGGGAACTGGTGTGACTTTGAAGTAGCAGTCTGAGAGAAAATGAGCAGGCAGCTGCTACCTTTAGGGATAATAGGAGGAAAGTATTTTAAATCAGACGTTTCAGTGAGCAAGCCAGTGTGTTCCCTGAGATAAGGACGTAGGATGTGTGGCACACTGGATGAGTTCAGTGAACACAGAATGGCTGTGGATCTCAGTCAGAGCTGAACCTAAGCTTCATTATCTGTTCATCATAATAGAGTTCTTAAATAAGGTCTCCACCCAGAGGAGGACTATAACACATTTCTAAGCATTATTTGGGCTATGGGTAAACTCATGCCTGCACCATAACTAAAACTCTGCCCTGTCTGGAGGAGTTTGCCACTTCTTGAAAAACACTATGGCTAATTAATGACATTCCCCATAAAAGAGGAATGTTTCCTTTGTCAAGGGTTTCTCAGTCTGTGAAGCAGTGAGATTTAGTCTTTTTTTTTTTTTCTGGCTGCCTACAGGTCAGTCAGTTGTCTTTTTTTTTCAACAATAAACCCTCATTTAATTTTCACTTTAGTCTGTTTCTAATTTCCATCTTGTATCAGTTTTAAGATTCAAGCTAGTTGTGACAGTCTCTGATACTGTCACTACATGTTGTATATCCCAATAATATTGATTGATTTTTGTTTCTAGTTTCTAGGACAATCATCATACACTTATAGTTTGATTTAGGTCTAAATCTGCTTGGAGATCCAACTTCTTGTTTGGTCTTTTGTCCTTAATAGTCTTGGCTTTGTTGTCTCTTTGCAAATGATCCCCTTGGTAGCTGATCTTGCTACTTCCCTGATAACTGATAATAAAAATGTTTGGGATCCATTTTTTCCAAAATTCCCTTTTGGCTCTTATACCTCACCTTTTCCTCATGAATTTTCTGAGTTTCCCACATGGAGTCTAGCTTTGGGGTAGCAAGTGACTCTGCCTGAGGGGTTCTTCGCTTGCCCCAGAATTCCCTTTCGCGTTTCCCTGCCTCTCCTTGCCTGTCTTTCCCCAACCTATTGCCCTCCACTTACCATACAATCTTCTCCCGGAGGCCTGTTTCTCCAGAATGAGGAACAGAAACAGGATGAAGAGGATGGTGGCCTTCATCTTGCCAGGCAGGGCCTTGGCTGAGAGCTGAGTAAGCTTCTCACTTATACTTTATTTGATAGGGTGTGTCATGGGTGTGGCTGAAGTTATAAAAGGCAGGGCTCTTGTTATCTGTAAAGGCAAACTTACTTACCCATGCTCAGTAGAGGGCACTGTCTGTGTCCCGGGGACTTTGTATAGGGACACAGTATCGGAGGTTTTTTTTCCTCCTCCCTATAAGCTCCTAAAAGTCCTTATTGACATTTAGTTTTCTGTATTCCCAGAAGAAATGCAGTCCAGAGTAGGAAAGAGCCTCATTGCAAGGTATACAATTAATCAGTGAACCATCAACCTTTCGTTGTCTTCCAAGGTGGAGCTTCTTTCATGATGTTATTATTTAAATGCATATCCTAGGCATAACCCTGTATTCCTACCTATTTACTAAATGAACTTGAGATAATTTCTATTACAACTAAAAGGAGCAATTGTAGATGTAGAACATTGAGAAAAGAACACCACATGATGAAAGCAAAAGAAACTTTGGGGAATAAATGGAGCATACCAATATTTAAAAATAGCCATAAGGATAGTCACAACACAATGTAACATATGCCCAAAGTTCACCAAACATGAGTTTCTGCTACTGACTGTGATAAGAGAAGACCCTTGTGTTGGGTTTCCAGCTGGAGGATGGAGAACAGCAGCAGCCTTCTCCTGAAGTCGGCAAGCATGGAGCAGTGAAGGCTGAGGATGGACCTGGAGGCTCAGGAGAACCGCAGAAGTTTTTTAAAAAGGATACTGAGAATTTAACAGATTTGAGTGGTAACAGAAATGACTAGTGTAAACAGAAGCAAGAGTGTTGGTTTCCTGTTGAGTTCATGAAACGTACCTACACAACAAAATAAACATTTTAAAATGAAAAGATTTCCAGTGGAAATGTTAAACAACTACTCCTCCCAACAGACAGTAAAGAATATTTGCCATCATTGATGAATTTATTACTATATTGAGAGAGGATGCAAATGAAATATTTATACCTGATATAGAAGCGTACTCTGAATGGTCCAAAGGACAGTCCATTAGTTTGATACATGCAGACTCTGAGTGGGTTGACCACAGAAGAACAGATCATCCCCACACTCAGCCTCTATTTGGACCAGCACAGACAGGGTTTTCAAGTGATGAAGGCATAAACATATAGTTTAAATCTTTCCTAAAACTCTAAACTGCCATAGAGAACACTGTATAGAAGGGGTACCGGAAAAAACAGCTATGTTTTTATGGATAGAAGATATATACAAATGCTAAGCCACCAAATACAAGAATTGAAAGCTACAGGAGCCAGGCCAATATCTGACCAAGGTTACATCTTTGTCCCAAAGGCAGGAATTATTTCCTTCCAGCAGAGATCATGGAGAGTTAGATGAAATTCTCCTGAACAAAAATTGTCTACAGTGCCTGATAATCTCACCACTCCTCCCCACATTTCTCTCAAAAAAAAAAAAACCAGCAGGAACTGCTCAGTTTCAAGTGTACTTCTAGAAGAAAGGCTATGATAAAATTAATTTTATTTATAGATCAAAGGACAAAACCTTTGCCCAGTCCGCGTACCCAAGAAAGATTTTTTAAAAAGACTCCAGATATCTAAAAATAAACCAGGAAAAGGAAAACTAAAAATACCATGAGATTATAATGCTCATATCAGAACAGAAATCCATAAAACTTAAAAAGTATTTCAACCTAAGAAATGAATGTACTGATAAAGATGAAAGCAAAAATCAGTGACTTGAAAGCAGCAATAAGCACTCAAATTGTAGATATGGTATCTTTCCTAAGTGCATGTTGTTATCACAGAATAGTAAATTTTGTTTTAGAAAATTGGTACATGCACATAGCATTGCCCAGTCATTGTCAATCCTAGAACCCCCTTCCCCTTCCTTCTTCCCTCCTCAAATCCCCTTCCTTATCTCCAAAATTTACCTTCCACTTCCTGTCACTTTTTAGCTAGAATGGCAAAATAGAATTTTAAAAGTTAGATTTTTTTTTCCTTTAGAGACACATAGCTTACCCAAACTTCCTCATACTGAAGGCATAACCACTACTGGATCGTCTCAGACTAGATAAGCAGAAGGACTATGCAGAGGTCAGGATTCAGGAGAGATGAAGGAAGCCCAGAGTTGTCTATTGTCTCATTGTATTTCCTCTTCCTTCTGTTCCTTCCACACAAAAAAGAAACTCTTCCACCTCTGGGAACGGTGAGATGGGGATTTCAGGCAAGAGAGACCCTTCCATCCCCTTGGAGCTAGCTTTGTATAATTTCTTTTTCCTTTTCACCAAAATAAATACTCTCCTTTGGTTTGGTGAGCAGCAAGCCTGAACGTATGGACCTGAGAGGCCAGCAACAATCTCTTATTTATTTACTATAGTTTTCTCATACATGAGAAAATATGCAATATATGATGTTCTCCTTCTGGCTATTTTGCGTAACGTGATAGTCTCCACTTCTGTGCCAGTCAGCTTTCCTGTCACAGGCACAAAACACCTGTCACCCACACTTTGAAGGAGGAGAAGTTTAATCTGGTTCATGATTTCAGAGGTTTCCATCCATGGTTGGCTGGCTCCAACTCAGAACCATCATGTTGGAAGGGCACAGTAAAGACGCTCAATTCATGGCTTCGAGGAAGCAGAGCACAGGAGAAGTTTGCCAGTAAGTGATGTCCCCACCAAAGCCATGCTCCAGTACCCCACCTCCAGCTGGACTACCTCCTCACATTCATCTATGAGAATCAGTGGATTAATCCAAGGGGGAAGAGAGCACACTCATGATCCAACTACCTCTCTAGGAGTCTTTCAATCCAGTAAACTTGAGAATTAAGGCTAAGTGTCCCAAGTATCATCCATTTTCCTGTAAATGACATCATCTCATTCTTTATGGCTAAATAGTTTTCCATTTTCTACATGTATGGTGTTTTCTTTATTAATTTACCTGTGGACAGGCATCCAACCTATTTCCACAGTTTAGCTATTGTGAACTGTGTTGCTGTAAATGTAACTATGCATATATTCCTGTAATGTACTGACTTTAATTCTTTCAAAAATATACTCAGAAATGTTATAGCTGGATCAAATGATATTTCTGTTTTTGTTTTTGTTTTTATGAATATCCATACTGATTGTCATAGTGGTTGTAATAGTTTACATTTCCACCATCAATGTAGGAAGATTCCCTTTTCCTTGCACCCTTGCTAGCAACATTCAGTGTGTGTGTGTGTGTGTGTGAGTGTGCATGTGTGTGTGTGGTTTTGATTGGAATTTACCTAATTCCTGAAATGCTTAACTTTTTCCCATGTACTTATTGCCTATTTGCACTTCTTTGAAACCTGTGTATTCAGCTCATCTGTTCATTTTTTATTGGATTATTTGTTGGGAGGGTTTTTTTTTAATAGTTTGTATGTTCTAGATACTATTCTGTCTAAAGAGAATAGCTAACAAAGATTTACCTCCATTCTATTGGTCATCTCTCCAGGCTTTTGGTTGTTTCCTTTGATGTGCAGAAACTTTTTAATTTGATGTAGTTCCATTTGTTCATTCTTGATATTATTTATTGTGTTATTGGAGTTCTATTCAATAAGTCTTTGTCTGGTCCTATATCTTCAAGTGTTTCCCCTATGTTATCTTTCAACAATAAAAAAGTTTCTGATTTTATATTTCTGTCCATTTACCCATGGACCATGATTTATTGATTCATTTTTTGTTTTTAGTACAGAGATAAAGATCTCATTTCAATCATCTACATATGAATATAACTTTCCCAGTACCATTTGTGAACAAGGTTGTCTCTCTTCAGCATGTGCTTTTGGGTCCTTTGTCAAATATCAGGTGACTTCGTGTGCATAGGTTGGTTTCTACGTCTTCTCTTCTACATGTCTGGTTTTGTGCCAGTACTATGTTGTTTTTATTACTATGGCTTTATAGTATAACTTGATATCAAATATTGTGATGTTTCCAGCATTGCCCTTTTTACTATGGGTTATTTTGGATATTCTGGGTTTTTATGATTCTATATGACTTAGAATTTTTCTAGTTTCTGTAAAGAATGATACTGGTATCTTAATAGAGATCATATGAAATCTCTAGATTGTGTTTGGTAATATAACCATTCACACAATATTAATGCCTCCTGTCTATGAACAAAGGAAATCTTTATAGTTTCTAGTATCTTCAATTTCTTTCTTCAATAGTCCACAGTTTTCATTGTAGAGGTCTTTTACCTACTTGGTTAGATTTATTTCTAAGCATTTTTTAAGCTGTTATAAAAGGGGGTAAGTGCTTGCATATCTGTCCTTTTATGACAATTAGCTTTTGTTTTTTTAACTGAGTGTGTCAGCATTCAGTGCATATATTTAAAATTGTTATTTCTTATTAGTAAATTTTTCCACTTACCAATGTGTAGTTACCTTGTTTGTCTCTTCTGACCAGTTTGGGTTTGAAAGCACTTCATTAGAAATCAGAACAGCTACTCCTGTTTGCTTTGGGAATTCCACTGCTTGGTGTATTATTTTCCATCCTTATGCTTTCAGTGTGTGTGTGTCTTTGTGGGTAAGGTATGCCTTTTACAGATAACACATGGCTGAATTTTTTTTTCAAAAATCTAATCTATCAATCAGCATTTTTTGATTGAAGAGTTAAAACCATAACACTGAGCATTATGATAGAAAGGTTTGTACTCATTCCTGATGTTATAGTGTGTCTTAGTTACTTTTCTCTTGTTGCTGAGACAAAATACCTGATGCCCAAATTAAAGAGGGAAAATTTTATTTAACTCACAGTTTGTAGAAGTTTCTGTCCATAATCAGCTGTCTCCAAGGCAGGGTGGCATGGCATAGGAGCAACACTTTAAGGCAGCAGAAGACAGAAAAAGCAACAAGAGCAAAAAGGGGTTGGGGGAGCAGGCCTCCTTTCCTCCCATATAATGTACACAGGCTACCTGCTTTCAGGTGGATGTAGCGCTCACACCATCTCTGTGCTCTTCCCTTGCACAGGCTCAGGATGCTTTCCAAGTAAGGACCCTGGCTGGGTGCTGAGTCTCTTAGTTAAACTTCTAAACTTCTCAAACTGACACAGTGAACAACATCCTAGAATGGTAATGGCGTGTCCTCCACACCCCAGGGTGTAGAACTGCTGAGTCACTTAGTTAAGCTTCTAGACTTCTCAAGTTGACACAGTGTATCAATCATTACATAGTGCTTTTCCAGTACTTGATATCTTTGTTCCTTTTGTTCCTTGCCTTGCTTTTTCATGATTCTTGTGGTTTTGTGTTGCAGCTACAGATCAGTTTGTGTAGAAAGGTCTAAAACCATTGTGGAGTGCTCCTTAATAAATGGTTTCTCCCTATGATGTGTCCTTGCTTTGAGGAATGATTCAGCAGTCAGGAACCCAATAAACCTATTCAAAATACTCAGTTCAGTTTCAAGTGTTGCACTGTGAGGAGAGACCAAGTATCAGTAATATCAACATCCAGAAAAACCATATATCAATATATAATTTAAAACTATTTCAGTAACCCAGATGTCTTGGTTACTTTTTTCCCATTGCTGAGACAAAATACCCAACGCCCAAAATGAAGGAAGGAAAGGTTTATCTAGCTTACAGTTTGTGGAGGTTTCAGTCCATACTTGGCTGGTTCTGAGGCAGAGTGGCACATGGCAGAGGGCAAGCGTTCATGGCAACAGAACACAGCCAAAATCACAAGAGCAAAAGGGAGGAATGGCGGCAAGCAGCCTCCCTCCTTCCCTTACATTGTAAACAGGCTACCCCCACCCAGGGGGCGTGTAGCTCTCACACAATGTTCATGCCCTCCTCTTCCACAGGCTCAGAATGTGTACAAAGTAAGCACTCTGGCTTCCTGCTGAGTCACTCAGCCAAACCTCTAGACTCCCCAAGTTGACACAATGTACCAACCATAAAATTCTACCTCTTCTCAACTTGGAAACCAGACATTTCTTTAAACCAGTTTCCAGATACAAAGATATTATATTACATTAGAACCATAACATTTCTCCCCTTAAAGACTCATGCACATCCCTTTATGCAAAAGGCATTTAGTCCATCTGCAGGAGTTGCCAAAGTCCTAACAGTTTCAGCACTGCTGAAAAGCCCAAGTCCCAAGTCTCCTCTGAGATGTAAGGCAAACTCTTTAGTTACAAGCCCCCGTACAAATGAAAAGTTAAATACTTCCAACATTCAATGACACAAAATAAACATTACCGTTCCAAAAGGCACCAACAGGAGAATATAGAGCATTGGGACCAAAGCAAGTCCAAAATCCAGCAGGGCTAACATTGTGTCCTATAACTCCACATCCAGCATCTGAAGCAATATCTTGTACATTGTGAGCTCCAAAGGGCTTTCATGAGTCCACCCCTATGGCACTTCTGGTGGTTACAGCCTCCATAGCTTCTCTCTTAGGCCTGCTCTGCTCCCCACCCCTTGCAGCTTTCCTCAGATGATCCACGGTCCTGTCTTTTCTAAACTTCTGAGGTCTCCAGTGCACCTTTTGCTTCACACTCACAGCCTCACATATTGCCCTCTCTGGGGCACACTGCCTGGCCTCCCAGGCCTTCTGAAATCTGGGTGGAAGCCTCTTTAACCTCAGAACTCTTGCATTCTCCATGCACCTAAAGCCAGGACCACTTGGATGATGCCAAGGTCTGCTGCCACCTGGAGCAGTAGTCAAACTTTCCTCTGTCTTGGCCATAGGGGGTGAGTGCCTGAATTGCTGGGCACACTGAATCCAATGCTGAGGAGCAAATTCTCTATGCTGCCTCCGTTCTGGAACCTGATGCAGCCGCTGCCACCATTCTGGAACATGGCACTCTTTGGCTTCCTTCTCAAGGCAAGGTCTTTCACCTTTGTAGTTTTGAGGGTGCAAAGGATGGAGACTTGCTGCTTGTGATGCCCTCAGGCCATCTTTTCCATTCTCTTGTTCCTCCATTGCAACAGTGATCTCCTCCGCCTTAACTTTGCAGTCCACAGCTTTACTGGAGCTTCCTCTCTGGCCAAACTCACATTTTACATCAGCCTGCTGGGCTCTTTGCTCTTGATTGTCAATATAAATCTGGCTAAAAGCCCCCAACAATAGCCATGCCACTGCCCCAACATCAGACTGCCTTGAAATTTCTTTTGCCAGATTAATCAGTTCGCTGCCATCCTTAATCTCAGTCTTAGGCAAAGTCTCTGGACATGAACAAAATGCAGATAAACTTTCTGCCAAGCCATAACATATATCATCTGGAGTCCAACAATCAGTGCAGTCCTTTCCAACAGAAACCTTCCGAACCCGGTCTTTACTGGCAGGACTTCTATTGGCCTTCTGGTTTTCTGAACTCTGACCAGAGTCTCCCATACAGAACTGCCGAAGCTGTTCCAGCGCATCTCTTTCAGGCGACATCTCTGAACCTTTCCAAACTCTTCCCACAAGCCATTTCCAAAGGCTCTTGAACCACATGATCAGGTATAGTCACAGCAATGACCCTACTCTTCTGGTACCAAATTCTGTCTTGGTTACTTTTTTCTCGTTGCTGAGACAAAATACCCAACACACAAAATGAAGGAAGGAAAGGTTTATTTAGCTTACAGTTTGTGGTTTCAGTCCATACTTGACTGGTTCTGAGGCAGAGTGGGACATGGCAGAGGGCAAACATTCATGGCAACAGAACACAGCCAAAACCACAAGAGCAAAAGAGAGGAATGGCAGCAAGCAGCCTCTCTCCTTCCCTTACATTGTAAACAGGCTACCCCCACCCAGGGGGCGAGTAGCTCTCACACAATCTGCATGCCCTTGGCTTCCACAGGCTCAGGATGTGTACAAAGTAAGCACCTTGGCTTCCTGCTGAGTCACTCAGCCAAACCTCTAGACTCCCCAAGTTGACACAATGTATCAACCATAACACTAGAAAAGATAAAAGAATAGCAGTGATAAAGAATAGACTGAGAAATAGAAGAAAAAGCAGGAAAAAAAGAAAAGAGGAAAGGACAAAGGAGATGAAATAAATAATAGGCTTTGATGATATTTTCATACCTGAAAGAATAGGGAAAGAGACAAGGTTTGAGGGGGTAGGTAAGGGTATGGAAAAAAAGAAGAAAAAGAAAGAAAATACAAACTGAAAGTGACAGAAGATATCTAGAGATTGGACCCAATTAAGAAAGTGGCAGAAAATAGTGTGAAAAGACCCAAGAAATACCCTTAGTGATGGAGAAACCCAAATGTCAGTGTAAGACACTACAGAAAAGCTACAGTTAACACACAGAGTTGCACATACACATACACTCCACACACACTCTATTTTTTTATTTTTATTTTTTTCACATACACATTCTAAAAAAAGAGAAACATGTTTTAAGATTACATTTATATACAAGAAAAGAAAGAGACAAGAGGGTGGATTTGAGAGGGTGTGAGAAGGAAAGGAAGAAAAGGAAAGGCAGAGTGGGTATTTAAATGGAAAAATCTGGGAAGATATAGGGAGATTCAATCCAATTAATGACTCAACACTAATTTAGCAAAACATATTAAAAAAAAAACCCTTGCTGTGGAAAGAACATGAAACACATTATTATATTATACAAATAAAAGCAGTAACTAGCACAGATTAGCATTTACCAGCATACATTACTACCATAATCACCCAAGCACTTACAAAAGCAAACATCATTGTAAAAACCTTAAACGAAATAAAAGGAAAGAATAGAAACCGGGTCTGACATTTCTCCTTGTGACTGTACTTATGCTGGAGTCCAAATTAGTCCAGAGTTCTCCTCCAGGCATTGTAGAGATTGTGAGAGGCTGAACTTCACCCCTCTATTATTGTGACTGGGAAATCAGGTAGGTCAGCCAGTGGCTGAATTAATTTCCACCTATTATTTTAAATTCTTCTGTTGCTGGGAGTAAAAGGACTGGAGGATCCAGACTGCCCACTGAATCTGTCACTTGCACAGTCAGTAGACAGGTCCAGAGTGTGGACCAAAGCTCCATAAATTTCCAGGTCATGCTTTCGGAGTCACGGCTGGTCAGTGACAGCACCGCTGTCTTTACTCCTAGTGTCTCCAAGTGGGTCGGAGAGAAGAAAAGGCAGAGACTGAGTATTAGAGACCGCTGTACCCAACCTTCCACTGGTCCCTGGAAGGGACCCCCAGACTCAAACACCCTTCCACCTGAACATCTCCAGCAGGTGCACTCACCGTCTGCCACTATCGGTGGCTCTTTCCACAGTGCCAGTTATCAGAGACTGCTACAGAGAGCCCCCAGTCTCCTGTTCAGAGTTACAGCCATGAGAAAGAAAAAGGGCGAGAGACAGGAACTGCAAGGACAGAGGGCTCTGGGGTGATCCGCGTTCTCTGGGAACAAAGACCAAGAATCTCCACTTAGCCGCTATTTTGTTTTAATTTTTATTATATTTATTGATACAATTTAGATGAACACGATGACCACATTCATCATAGAGAATTTGTACCTGTACAAAGTGTGTGTCCTGTTTCCTCTTTTCTTTCCAGTCCCCTCCCACCCCTTCAACCACTCTCCCTCTCCTCATTTAGAAAGGCTTTATCCTCCTTTTATCCTTTTACTTACCCTTCCTTCCCTTCCCTCCCCCCACTTCTCTTTTCTTTTGAATCATTTCTTCCTACTTCATTATTCATATTGTACATTTTGATGCTTATTTACCCTTCCAGTTTCTCACAGCAAAGAAATAATGTGACGTTTACACATGTGTCTGATTTATTTCACATAGGAATGTGGTCTCAAGGTGCTTCCATTTACCTAGGAATGTCTAAAGTTTATCCTTCTTTATAGCTGGATAATGCTACATTGGTTTTTTTTTTTAATCTTTTTTATCCAATCAGCAGATAGTGGGCCTTTGGGTTGTTTCCAAGATTTAGCTATTACAAATTGTGCTGCTATAAACATGTGTGCACATATATTGCTGTGTTATAATGTCTTTATTTTATTAACTAGTGCAGTGAGAGGGGTACAAGTGCTATTCCTGGAAGAGCACAGAAGTAGTGGTCGAATGGGCAACTTTAACATCATAATGGAAATAAGAGTCCTCCCCACACCTGGGTACTAATTTACCCTGTATTACCCTCACCAGAACTCATCCTGCTCTGTGAGAATCACAGGCTCATTGACCATCAAGATCTCAGTGGTGACAGAGAGAAAGAGGGAATCTCACATTCCAAAACCAGCCCACAAGGCAGGGCAAGGAGGGCCTCAGACAGATGCTATGTCAATCTATAATTCGTGGTAACCAACAGGCCACTGCATTCAAACTGCTGCTGTTTTGCTCTGCCCATTCACACCACTAAGATTCTCCCACCATAGAGTTCAGTCTGCAAGCGAGGAACTGAGGTCTCACTCTTGATGTCGTGAATTCAGTACTACCATGTCACAGTCACCTTTTTCCAGGGCCCACTCTCATGAATAGGCTGGTGCCGGGCATGGTGGTGCACATCTGTAATCCCAGCACTCGGGAGGCTGAGGCAGGAGGATGGATCATTGCAAGTTCAAGACCAGCTTGGGCTACAAAGTGAGCTCAAGGCCAGCCTGAACTGCATAATGAGACCCTGTCTCAAAAAGACAAAAAAAAAAAAGAAAAAAAAAATCCTTGAATAGGCTGGTAACTGATTCACAGGGTGACTTTCTTTGATAGGAAGTTGCACAGAAGGAGGACAATAAAAGGCCAAAGATAAAAGGACAAATAGACATTCCTTCCAAGTCATTTGGTCCCCCAGAGAAATGTGAGCATGGTATGCCCCTTAATAAATATGAAAGGAAGATGAAATTACTTGTCTATTGAAGACTAATTGAGATCTGTGTAGAAAATTGGAATTTTCCTCTTTCTCTAAATGAACATGAGGACTATTAATGATATTAGGAGGTAACCTCACTGTGGTTAAAAGCATCTAAGTTGTTTGCATATAAAATGGCAGGTTAGCCATTTGCAACTAGTGTGGGTAACAAGAAACATAAATGAAGAAGGGAGAGGAAATGAGAACGCCAGCAGTGGATTACCACCCGTGCTTTCAAGGAGCTCAGAGAGTTTCAGATTCAGCAAAAGTGCCTCTGCCCAGAACTCACATGACCACCCATCAGCCGCTTGAGGCTGTGTCCTCAGGAAAGCTTTAAGATCTGCCCTTCCCTTTTATAATTTTAATCCGAAACAAGATCAAATTTAAATCATTTGTCCTGTGGCTATCAATCTCAAAGCAACGAAGGGCTCTGTTTAGACACTTGGTGTGGAGAGTTGGATCCTAGCTCATTATGAGAATTTCACTGGATCAGAAATATCTCTGGGTATCTGGGTGATTTGTCTCTAAGGCTCTGATGACTTCACACAGGGAAAACTTGACAGTGCCTTACTTCCTGCTTTGGGGATTCTTCACACCGCTCCGTGGATGTTTACTCTGCGCACACACTGAAATGTAGGAAAGTCACCTGTCTTTGAAGGAAATGTTGTCTCATGTCAGACGAGCCATTGGATAAATCCTTTCCTTTCCTCCCCTGCCTTATGAGGATCCTGAGCCAGTTTAGAGGAGTCCCGGGACACATAATCACAAAGATCAACACTCAGTTTCATTTAACAGACTTCTGCTCATTAAGACATTTTCCTCTGGATTCTGCATTTCACCCTCATGTTATCATAGTCCCTCACCTCAGCCTGGTAATATTACATTTCATATTAAAATATCAGATATAAACCTTCACTATCAGTTTACTTCCTGGGAAAAACAGAGTAGGTAAACATCCAGTCCACTGACCTATGCAAGATATCTCCTTTACAGACCCTGAAATGTCCTCACTTCCACTGAAAGAGTCTTAATGGAAGCTCTTTGTTACTTGCCTTTA
The DNA here is from genome assembly GCA_004027595.1 of Dinomys branickii. Classification (NCBI taxonomy): domain Eukaryota; kingdom Metazoa; phylum Chordata; class Mammalia; order Rodentia; family Dinomyidae; genus Dinomys; species Dinomys branickii. The sequence goes on from PVLD010011748.1 coordinate 21,007, forward strand.
ACCCCAAATGTTTCCTGCTTCTGGGTTGCAGTAATCACAGCTCCCATTGGACTGGGATGGAGATTGTAGGTAGTAATTTGAATCACACAATAACCTCTTAGTGTCACATAGTATGTTCTTTATTAACCTTCCCTCTACTTGTTATAAGTTGTTTATTTGATTCTATAGTTTCCAGGTTATTGTCATGATTATAGGACCCAGAAGAGGGAGCAAGAACGGTGCCCATAACCCAAATGTGTCATTCCACAAGGACCATGGTGTAGGGGGAGAGAGAGAGTTTTTCAGCTCTGGGCATTTACGCTCAAACCAGGTGTGAAGATTTTTTTACGTTGTCAGTGTTATCAGATTCTCTCTTCTACTAGTGAGCTAGTAAGGATCTAAGGATCCTAGATTCATTTACAAAGCAGCAACATTCTTCTCCCAGCATAGCACAGGTGCTTCCCTTATTGGCTGTTAGGATGTCAAAGGCACAGTGGTTTTGGGGGGTATTTGCTGCAAGGCTATTCATTTGGTTTTGAGGTATGGTCTGTTTTATTAATTTTACTTTTTATTTAGGAGAGAGATCAGCTATGGTGTCATTTAAGGCCTGTTGAGTATAGTCAGTTAAGGCCTTGATATGTATCATGTAACACTCTCTTTAGACATAATCTGGTGGTTTTCAGTAACAGGAATCTAGCACGTTACTAATATTATTATAATAATTGTTAAATATATCAAGTCGTGACCCTTACATGGAACACAAGAGTTTCTTTATAACATCCATATAAAAACAGCAACAACACAATGTGACTCACTTTTCTTTCTTGAGTAACTGCACTTTCAGCACTGTGGTCTCTGTAACAAGGATTCCCAAGGCTTTGTGGGCTTCAGTAGGTACCTAGAGCTTCTCCCTACTTCTTGGGATTCATCTGGGAAGAGTGGGGAGATTAGCAGGCATGGTAGGCAATTTTCATTCAGGATAATTTCAATCTAATTGTTACTGCTTTAACATGAGGCCTAGAACAATTCTAAATGCACATGAGAGAGCAGGGTGGATTTGAGTGTCTTAGATGATCCAAACTATCACTCTAGTGAATGTCACTATTTCCTCTCCTGTCCTTGTACTCTTTGATATGAGATTCAATTCCTGCCAAACATTTCTTCCTCTAGAGAGTTAAGGAACTTTCTGCATGAAGTCCTTGCTATGATTTGTCTCATGTTGTCACTGGCCACTTAAGTCCCTAGGGATTGCCGCTCTCTCCCCCCAAAACATGGGTGGTATGGTAAAAAGAAGGCTCTATCCAAAGCTAGTTTCAAAGAGATGGCAGGAACTCATATTGTGACAAATCACCATCTCTCTGTGTCCAGGTATGCAAGAGTGTTTTAGTAAAGGAGGGGAGAGGGTATACAATGAATGAGATCATAGAAAACTCCAGGCCTCCTTCATCCCTCAGTTATTTTCTGCTCTCTCTCTCTCCTGTGGAAAAGAAACTTGATTCTGACCTCCTAGTGCCAGGATCTGCATATTTTGTCCGTTTATCCAGGCTGTGGAGAAGAGGGCTGACAGTTTACATCCTCAACCTGAAGAAGTCTGGAGAAGCTGCTTGTCTCTAGAGGAAAAAACTTCAACTTGTAAAGTTATATTTTGCCCCGTTATCATGTTGTTACTCCTTGTCACATCACCTAGGCCTAACACTTTGTAGGGCTAGGACAGATTTAAGCCAGCTTCTCGATAGCTTTTAGGATGTTTGCACAGCTTAGGTTTTCTATCCATTCCTAAGAAAGGTGATGTACTTTTTGTCAACACTTCTATGTTATCAAGTAATTTTGCACAGAATTAGCTAAACACACTTTTTAAGTTTTCCTCTTCTGTGCTTTGAGGATCTGCCTTTTGCATTCTCATAATAACTTTGCACACTTCAGTCCTCTGGTTGTACTTTTGTTTTGTTTTTTGCTTCACTGTTCCAGGATGACTTTTTCCTTCTGTTATTAAGATGCCATATCTAGGACATATTCATCTTCCACCTTTGTTTGTTTTTTCAAGTCATTGATTTCTGCTTTCATCTTTATCAATGTCTTCATTTTCTGTGGTGATTTTTTTCAATTGTAATGAAACTCTGTTCAGATAAAAGCCTTATAATCTCTTGCTATTTTTGGTTTATATATATATATATTTTTTTTTTTTGCTTTTTTTCACATCTTGAGCCCTTTGTTTTATCTGGCTCTTTGGCATACTAGGTTGGACAAAGGTTTTGTCCTTTGATCCATAAATAAAAGCAGTGTTATCAGATTCTCTCTTCTACTAGTGAGCTTGAAATGCAGCAGTTCCTGCTATTTTCTGGAATGAAAGTTGGGAGGAGTGGGGAGATTAGCAGACACTGACAATTTTCATTCAGGCTAATTTCAACCTACTCTCTAAAGGTCTCTGCTAGAGGGAACTAATTACTGCCCTTGGGACAAAGAGACAATCTTGGTAGGAGAAGAGACTTCCTACTCTAATGTCTTGTATTTGATGACTTATCGTTTTTATCTGTTCTTTCCATTAAAAATATGGCTAGTTTTTCTCTTGCCCCTCCTAAAGATCATTTCCTGTGGATGTTTGAGATTATAGGATAAAATGATTGAAAAGCATTTTCGATCCCTCTTCACTCCAGAAACCCTAGTCTGTGCTGCTCTGAAAGCACATAGGTGGAGATGCTTCTGTGGTCTGCCTGGATCACAGTCTGCAACAGTGACACGTCTTATCTGTGATAACAGCACTTAAATCATGGCACCATAGAAGGAGCTTCACATGGGAGACAATGAGAACTAGATCATCCATCAAGAAATTGTATACCCTGCGGTTAGACTCTTCCTTCTTCAGGGCTAGGTTTCTTCTGGTAATGCAGAAAATTCTGTGTGATAATCTCCAAGTGTTGATAAAGATTTGCAGGGGCTTGCAGCTGTAGGAAAAGGCCTCAGACATTGTGTCCCTGTATATAGTCCTGGGGACATTGACATTGCCCCACACTGAGCAAGGGGAAAGAAGTCTGCCTGCATTTACAGATAAGGAAGAAAGGGAAGTGCCTTTTGTAACTTCAGCCACACCCATGGCACACCCAATCAAGGAAGATATAAATGAGAGCCTGTACTCAGCGCCCAGCCAAGGCCCTTCCTGGCAAGATGAAGTCTACCGTCTTCCTCATCCTTTCCCTGCTCCTCATTTGGGTGAAGCAAGCATCTGGGAAGAAACTCCTTGGTGAGTGGAGAAGGGACAGTTGGGGGAAAGACACGGAGGTAAAATGTCCTATAAGGGCATTCTGGGTACGAGCAGAGAGATAGTCCTACAGAGCTTCTCCCAGAAGACAATGAGTCTTCTCCACCCCCAACCACATTCCGTGTGGACCTTCAGGGAGTTCATAAGGAAACAATTATTATCAATTACCAGGGGAAGTAGCCAGGCCGGTTACCAAATGGATCATACTAGTTACCAAATTAGACAACAAAACCAACACTGTTCAGGACAAAAAGCCAAACAATAGGCTGGATCTCAAAGCAGATTTAGATCTAAATCAAAGAGCAAGGAGGTGACAATTACCATGATTAGAAATAAAGATAAAAGCAATATTATTGGCATTCACCACATGAAGTGACAATATCAAACTGTTATCGGCTAGCCTGAGTCTTACGCTTCATGAAAGATGGAAATTAGTAAAAGATGAGTTCTAAAATGAAAATAAAATGTAAGTTTATTATAGGAAAGAGACATAAAAGGAACCCCCCAGGAAGCCCCAAGGAAAAAACAGCTAACCTGGCTACTGTACAGACATAGCAGGCCCTTACAAAGTATACATTTCCCTTTTGTACGGTCTCAAAAGAATCTCATTTTAAAAATAATGTCATTACTTACCCATTTTTCTAAGGAAGAAACAGAGGTCTTTGGATAAGACAGTTTCAGTTATTGTGCAGGCATGTGTTTGCTCAGGGCCCAAAGAGTGCTGAGGAACGTGTTATATCCCCCCTGTGGGTGAATGCCTTACTATGAAAATGCATTACAGGAGAAGTATAATGTAGTTCAGGATCAGGTCTGGGTCAGATCTACTGACTGTGCAATCTCACCCAGTTTACCCATGCATTCCACTTCTCCATCTCAAGGAATACACTGATTTGCTCACTTAAATACCTGATTTATTTTCCTGCTCTTATCACCTAAAGTAGCAGCTGCCTGCCCGTTTTATCTCAGGTTGTTAGTTCAAAGTTTTGCCCATTCCCCTTGTCTCATGACCCAAATCAGGTAGAAATCAAGAACATGTCACTCAACGGCATCAAGATAGGCATCGGAAGACAATTTCTGTACAGCGTGTAGATGACAGTAATCAAACTGGGTGGGAAGTGCTGATCAAGATCAAAGGCCTACTCAATATGTGGTTGGAATGTCACACAAGTATCTAAGTGGAGAACAAGGACAAGTGTAGCGTAGAAAAGGCAAAGTGTATACAAGCTAGATCACAAGGCACTTTTCCTTTTTAAACAGAACAGCCAGTGGCTGACAAGGACCAAAACCATATTCCAAATTCTGTTTATATTAACTCAGGTCCAAAGTACAAGTACAATATCAAGAGAATGTTGAAGTTAAAACCAAATGACTGTATTGCAGACAGCAAGACAGGCCAGAAAATGGACCTCACAGCAGTTTTCTATCCAAACTGAATATCTAGTACATACCAAGGATCAAAACCAGAAACAAAATTCTAATTAAGCCCAAAGGCATGACTATCATGCAGATGGGATGGGATGTAAGGCCAGTACCAAAGGGCACAGGGGGAAAAAATTCCATTCAATTATGGACAAAAGAGAAGCAGAAGGATAAATCTTAGGGTGGTTTTTCTAACCAAAACAGCTGATATGTGACAAGGATCGAAGATAGGAGATAATAAACGAAAGGAATTGAAAGAAGAGAGAGTAACATCAGAGAGTCATATACTATTGTTTGTAAAGATGAGTCTCAGGGAGTGAAGTTTTACAAAATCCACTGAGTTACTTTAATTTTACCTTTATACTCAGTAGTCTTTGGGAAGGGAGGTGCTGAGTATTGAGCCCGGGGCATTGCATATACTAGGTAAGTCTTTACCGCTGGATTACATTCCAACCTCAATACTTTTAAATAGAAAAGAAAGGAATAGTGAATCAGTTTTAAAAATCAGTAAAGGAAATATAAATGTCTTTTAAAATATGAAAAAAATTAATAATTTATGCCAAAGTCATGTTAACTAGAAACTTCTGTGTGGTATCATGTCTCACAGATCTATACAAGATCAATAAGAATTTAAAAGTTAGACACCCGATCTGTACACAAGGCTGTACAGAAGCAGGCAGTTTCATTCACCACTGGTGGGCACACAATATAGTGCCAGCTCTATCTAGGAAAATAGGGCAAATTATCAAAATTTCACATGCATTTAACCTTCACACTAACAAGTCTATTTCTAAGCATGAAACCTAAAAGAAATGCCACAGATGTTATGGGTGTAACAGCCAAAGATTAGAAACAACCTATGAGTACAGCAACAGTGGATTATAAAGAGCCAGTGTAATCCATCAATGATATACTCTGCAGCTTTAAAATACACACACATGTACAAACACACACACACCCACAGTCTATGAACTAAAATGCTACCAATAACCAAAAATGGACAACAATCTGCCAATCCAAGGACTTCTCACCCATCCATAAATTTTCCTCCCTCACTTCCAAAACTAACAACAATTTCTTCGCACTTTCATCTTTTTGTGCACCCAACTTTGAGTTTCATTGCATACATACATATATATTTTCAAGTTTTCCTTGGTTTTTCAGCTTTTTCCCTTAGTTTTAAGCTTTTGGGGAGTGAAACTGAAGTCTCAGGACACCATTACTGAGCTATATCCCCACTTTTATTTTTTCTCTTGATATAAAATCTCACTAACCTGCCAGGTTAGCCTCAAACATCTGATTTTTTGCCTCAGCTTCCCAAGAAGCAGAAATTACAGGTGTGCACTATTGGGTTTATCTGGTTTTGAGCTTTAATGAACACCTAATTCTAAATAGCATCTTTTGGGCCTGGCGTTTTTATTCAGCATCATTTTAATAATAGTTATGTGCTTGGCTGTATTTCAAATACTTTCACAAATTTTGCAACATTTCATTCTAGTAATATGTGATGACATACTCCATTTGTCCGTTATCACTAATAATAATATCTTATCACCAATAATATCACTAAGCACATTGCTTTTGGTGCTATAAATTGGTACATTAACACTGGAGAGCTGTTTCCCATATTTATAAGTTAATCATACCTATACCCCACAATCTATGCCCCATTGTCCAGCAATTTTACTTTTAGCTAAGTAAGATATGTATAAAAATGTTCACAGCAAAATATTCCCAACAGTCAAAAACTAGAAATACCCAGTGTACATCCACAGTAAAGTGGATATGAACATTTTGGTATTTTCATAGAATAAAATAATATGCAGCAGTCACCATATATGAACAACAAGACTAGACTTCAAAAGATATATCTCAAAACATAATGTTGAGCAAAATAAGTAAAGTGTATTAAAATGATAATGTTTCCCTTATGTAAAATTTAAATATGCAAATTTTAATATATAGTTCCAATGCAGAGAGAAATGGTATACCTATAAAGGGAAGGAATTTCAAATTAACATAAAATCCTGGAAGATGTTACCATGAAGGAGAAGAATAAAGCAATTGGTGAGGGTTATGGGACATAGAGACAGTAAGTAGTCTTGTTTACCTATTTATTTTACTGTTATTCTTTAAAGAATAGAGGTATTTTCTACACTCATTTTTGTTTGAATAATTTATTCAGCAATAATCCTAAAAGCATACTCCAACATTCTGACACTGCTTGTATCTCCCTTTCAGTTTCAGCCTTGGTGGACACGTGGTCTGAGTCCAATGAGAAAAGGGGTGGGTTTCAACCCAGAGTCCATTATCCAATAATCAGTCTGCTTTCTTCTTGGCCTCACCCCAGTCTCCACTCAGTGACTCCCAGATATCAGGTCTGATTGCCTTTGAAAACACCCTGCTTATGGGTATCCATTTTTATTACTCTGAACTCTTGGTAGCAAAGATAGATATCAACTCAGATTAACTAAGATAGAAGGCCAATTTCTTCACCTATAACCAAACTGTAGGAACGGCTGTTCCCAAGATTGAGGAGCAGGAAGGCCTGGCTGATGACTTTAGAATTTCTCTCACCATCCTCTTCATCTCTCAGTAGCTGACATTTATTTTACTCTGACAGTAGAAACACAACTGAATCAACAGCTTCTGGAAGCCCAAGCTCATATATGCCACCTTTGCCCAAAGGAGGCATTTCTTCCTTATCTTTACTACCCATTCAAATAAATTGCTTCAGAAGTCCTGGCCTGAATCAATCCCTCTCTTTTTTTCTCTCTCTCCCCTCTCTTCCTCCTTCTCCCCCCCCCCCGCAAAACTGGTGCACCTGTGCATACAAGCCAGCTAGGAATCAGGCTTTCAGTATTAATGGTACTTGTGAGACTTTATGAAAAGGAGGGAAGGAAGGAGTGAGGAAATGAGAGAAAGAAAAAGAAAATTCTTTAGAAGCGAAGTGCTGTTGTATAAAGGAGGAAGGCAAGCTAAACCTATACACACTGCTCTACCAACTGTAGATAATTTGTGTTTTCATTCCTTTAAATGCTGGAGTCCTTTCTGTTAGTCTACTATGATTTTGAAACAGGAGACTTCGTGGGATCCCCACAATACCAGCAGGAGACAGAGTTTTAGGAACCAAGAGAAGTTTATTTGCTGGCATCTCTCCAGGGGGCTAGTATCTTCCTGAAAGTGGAGAACAAAGCCTTGTTTCCACTTTTATATTGTTCCTATCCTATGGGGCAATTTTTCATTGGAATCAGCAAAAACCGAAGTTACAGAGGCGAAAGCAATGATTAAAGGGAATGAACAGTGATCAAGGGGAAGCGAGTTCAGATGGGCCCTTCCAAGTCTGATGTGCTCCACTGGTATCTCACAGCTATACCTATGGCCAGGGTCACAACCATCACTTTCCTCAGGGGCCCTAGCTGAACAGTCTTCCCGGGGAGCTTAGCTACACAGTTAACACATAGTTGTCCAGTTTCTCTCCAAGGAGATGGTCTCCTCTCTCAATTTCTAAGCTATCGTCTCATTCCAGATCTAGAATTCCACCTTCCAGTTACTTTCATGGTGCCTCACAAAGATCACCTACAAAATATCAAAGTATAGTAATCAGTCTTTAGATTTGGAAGGCATATTTGCCTTGCACAGGTTTTTCTCAGGTACCGGGAAGAATGAAGGAAAAGTCCAGCTTTATGCTAAGAAGCTGAAATAATAATAGGACAGGTCTGGAAGGGGTTAGCGAGAGCAGAGCACAACAGAGGAGCATCCGAAGTGTGAAATCAAGGTTGGAAGCACTAGTGGCTTACTAAATAATCACAAGTGACTCCTCTGTCTTCTCTGGGTCTCTCTTAAAATATGAAGAATGTGGTTATGACAGTGGACAAGGGACAGCCAGCACTGCTTGTCAGTGAGAAAGTGGGACAGATTTCGGGGCTATCAAAGGTGATATAACATAATGCCTATCACCTTCTTGTGAATAATCTTTGGGAAAGCCGCAACGTGCTTCCCAGAAGTGTGTAGCTATTTCCTGGGAGAGCCAAGGAAATGTCTTCTCCCACATAAAACCACAGACTTGTGCCTGGTGCCAGAACACCTTGGGCTGCATAAAGCAAAGCTTGGCCTCAGCTCTTAGCCAAACATCTTCCTGACAATGTGGGCACCAGGCACTTGGTGTAGCTACGTTTCTCATCTTTGAGACCTGGCAGCAGAGGCAGCTGCCATAGGAGCTGAGTGAACAGGAGACATGGAGAGGCTGAGATGAAGAGAAACTTTCAAGGTCCTCCTGTGCTCAAATAGAGAGCACTTCTAAAGTAGGAGGCATGGCTGGAGCCCATGCTTCCACCTTGTGGCTATCTCCTTCATGTCCAGGGAAAGCAGGACAAAAGACCCCACAAACACTTTCCAACCAGTGATTGAGATCTAACGACTGCTTGTACAAGTCATACTGTTATGTGACCTTGGCATCAGGGATCATTATCAGTGTTGAATATGCAAGAATATAATGAGCTCAGGACTCACTAAGGGCCCTGTCAGTCTGCCCCAATAAAACACTTAAGTAGTTGCCCTATATCAGCAGGTTAAGAAACAAGGGCCTCAGAAACCATGCAGGTTGGGGACCACTGGTTCATAAGAAGGACACCAAGACAGAGAGAGGAGTGAGGAATTGCCAATCAGTTTCTAGAGCTAGGATGGAGCTCAAGTCTCCTGGCATATGGCTCTCTCTTCCTTCTCAGAATTTCCTCAGAAATGATATGGTGTCCTTCTCATTTCTGGACATCAACCCAGTCTGAGACGAGCTCCTGAGAAACAGAGAATGGAAGGCAGAGAAAAGAAACACACATGCCAGGGAATGGTGATCCTGTAGCCTCATTCTCCAAAGAGAAGGGACCAACCTTTCAGGAGCACAGATGCAAGCTATCCATGGAGTACCTCCCCCACTTCTGGGCAGAGTTTGGGGCACACTGCAGGGAGCAGTGCTTGGACCTATGGGAAAAACATGATAGTGAAACAAGCATAATGGGTCTAAATGTGGGTACGTTTTTTCTTTAACAGTTGCTATTAAAGGACAAGAAGCTATACAAGGTCAAGTTTGGACCACAGGACAGGAGCCAGTGGAAGAAGAATTTGTAGTTCAACATAAAGATCCCATGGTTGGTCACATTTGGGTCGATGGACAAGATTTCGTGGAAGAAGCAGTTTCAGTTAAAGGTCTCAGTTCTGTGAAAGGTCGCACGCGAGTCAAGGGACAAGCTCTCATTGGAGAAGCAGTTTCTGTTAAAGGTCTTGGCCCTTTGAAAGGTCACATGAAGGTCAAAGGACAAACTCTCAGAAAAGCAGTTTCCGTTAGAGGTCATGGTTCTTTGAAAAGTCACATGCAGGTCAAAGGGCAAGATACCATGGGAGAAGAATTTTTAGTCCAAGGTAATGATCCAGTGATCAGTCACATTTGGGTCAATGAACCAGATTTTGTGGAAAAGCCAGTTTCAGTTAAAAGTCTTGGTGTGGTAAAAGGCCGAGGTTACCTGAAAGGTCAGGGTCACCTACAGATCAAAGGACAAGATTCCATGGAAAAAGTAGTTTCAGTTAAAAGTCACCATCCTATGAAAGGTCACATGCGGGTCAAAGGACAAGATCTCATGAGAGAACAATTTTTAGTTCAAGGAAAAGATCCAGAGATTGGTGACATTTGGATCAATGGACAAGACTTTGTGGAAGAAGCAGTTTCAGTTAAAGGCCTTGCTCCTGTGAAAGGTCACAGACAGGTCAAAGGACAAGATCTCCTGGGAGAAGCAGTTTCAGTTAAAGGTGTAGGTGCTATTAAAGGTCGATATTCTCTGAAAGGTCGGGGTTCTCTGAAAGGTCGAGGTTCCTTGAAAGGCCATATACAAGTCAAAGGACAAGATCTCACAGGAGAAGAATTTTTAGTTCAAGATAAAGAGCCAGTGGTTCGTCAGATTTGGGTTGGTGGACAAGATTTTGTGGAAGATGCAGTTTCAGTTAAAGGCCTTAGTCCTGTCAAAGGTCGAGTTTCTCTAAAAGGTCAAAGTTCTCTGAAAGATTGGGGTGCTTTGAAAGGTCAGGTGAAAGGACAAGATTTCCTAGATGAAGCAGTTTCAATTAAAGGCCTCCGTCCTGGGAGAGGTGGCACACAGGTCCAAGACCAGGACTTCCTGGAAGAAGAACTTTTAGTTCAACATACAGACCCAAGGATCAGACAAATTTGGGTTAATGGACAAGATTTTGTGGAAGAAGCAGGTCCAGTTCCAGGCCTTCGTCCTGTGAAAGGTCACATACAGGTCCAAGAACAAGATCTCTTGGGAGAAACAGTTTCCCTTAAAGGTGTTGGTGCTGTGAAAGGCGGAGGTTATCTGAAAGGTCGGGGTTCTGTGAAAGGTTGGGGTTCTCTGAAAGGCCGGGATTACCTGAAAGGTTGGGGTTCTGTGAAAGGCCAAGGTTACCTGAAAGGTCGGGGTTCTCTGAAAGGTCACCTACAGATGAAAGAACAAGATCTCCTTGATGAAGCAGTTTCAGTTAAAGGCCTCTATCCTGTGAAAGGTGGCACACAGGTCCAAGGACAAGACTTCTTGCCAGAAGAATTTTTAGTTCAACATACAGATCCAAGGATCAGTCGAGTTTGGGTTGATGGACAAGATTTTGTGGAAGAAGCAGTTCTAGTTCCAGGCCTTCATCCTGTGAAAGGTCACATACAGGTCCAAGAACAAGATCTCTTGAGAGAAACAGTTTCCCTTAAAGGTGCTGGTGCTGTGAAAGGCCGAGGTTACCTGAAAGGTTGGGGTTCTGTGAAAGGCCAAGGTTACCTGAAAGGTCGGGGTACTCTGAAAGGCCAAGGTTACCTGAAAGGTCGAGGTTCTGTGAAAGGTCGGAGTTCTCTGGAAGGTCGAGGTTCTCTGAAAGGTCGGGGTTCTGTGAAAGGTCGGGGTTCTCTGAAAGGTCACCCACAGATGAAAGAACAAGATCTCCTCTATGAAACAGTTTCAGTTAAAGGCCTCTATCCTGTGAAAGGTGGCACACAGGTCCAAGGACAAGACTTCTTGCCAGAAGAATTTTTAGTTCAACATACAGATCCAAGGATCAGTCAAGTTTGGGTTGATGGACAAGATTTTGTGCAAGAAGCAGTTCCAGTTCCAGGCCTTCATCCTGTGAAAGGTCACATACAGGTCCAGGAACAAGATCTCTTGGGAGAAACAGTTTCCCTTAAAGGTGTTGGTGCTGTGAAAGGCCGAGGTTACCTGAAAGGCCGGGGTTCTGTGAAAGGTAGGGGTTCTGTGAAAGGTCGAGGTTCTCTGAAAGGCCGAGGTTCTCTGAAAGGTCGAAGTTCTCTGAAAGGTCATGGTTCTCTGAAAGGTCGGGGTTCTCTGAAAGGTCACCCACAGATGAAAGAACAAGATCTCCTCTATGAAACAGTTTCAGTTAAAGGCCTCTATCCTGTGAAAGGTGGCATACAGGTTCAAGGACAAGACCTCTTGCCAGAAAAATTTTTAGTTCAGCATACAGATCCAAGGATCAGTCAAGTTTGGGTTGATGGACAAGATTTTGTGGAAGAAGCAGTTCCAGTTCCAGGCCTTCGTCCTGTGAAAGGTCACATACAGGTCCAAGGACAAGATCTCTTGGAAGAGACAGCTTCAGTTAAAGGTGTTGGTGCTGTGAAAGGCCGTGGTTACCTGAAAGGCTGGGGTTCTGTGAAAGGCCAAGGTTACCTGAAAGGTCGGGGTTCTCTGAAAAGTCATCAACAGATGAACGGACAAGATTTCCTAGAAGAAGCAGTTTCAGTTAAAGGCCTCCATCCTGTGAAAGGTGGCCCACAGGTCCCAGGACAAGACTTCCTGGAAGAAGAATTTTTAGTTCAACATACAGATCCAAGGATCAGTCAAGTTTGGGTTGATGGACAAGATTTTGTGGAAGAAGCAGTTCCAGTTGAAGGTCTTGGTCCTGTGAAAGGCCACATACAGGTCCAAGAACAAGATCTCTTGGGAGAGACAGCTTCAGTTAAAGGTGTTGGTGCTGTGAAAGGCCGTGGTCACCTCAAAGGTTGGGGTTCTGTGAAAGGTCGGGGTTCTGTGAAAGGTTGGGGTTCTCTAAAAGGTCGAGGTTCTCTGAAAGGTCGAGGTTCTCTGAAAGGTCGGGGTTCTCTGAAAGGTCACCGACAGATGAAAGGACAAGATCTTGTGGATGAAGCAGTTTCAGTTAAAGGTCTCCATCCTGTGAAAGATCATGTGCAAGTCCAAGAACAAGATCTCTTGGGAGAAAGAGCTTCAGTTAAAGGTGTTGGTGCCGTGAAAGGCCAAGGTTACCTGAAAGGTCAAGGTTTTCTGAAAGGTTGTAGTTCTTTAAAAGGTCTTCGAAAGACGAAAGGACAAGATTTCTTAGATGAAGCAGTTTCAGTTAAAGGCCCCTATCCTGTGAAAGGTGGCACACAGGTCCAAGGACAAGACCTCTTGCAAAAAGAATTTTTAGTTCAACATACAGATCCAAGGATCAGTCAAGTTTGTGTTGATGGACAAGATTCTGTGGAAGAAGCAGTTCCAGTTAAAGGCCTTCGTTCCATGAAAGATCACATGCAGGTCCAAGGACAAGATCTCTTGGGAGAGACGGTTGCAATTAAAGGTGTTGGTGCTGTGAAAGGCCATGGTCACCTGAAAGGCCAGGGTTCTGTGAAAGGTCGGGGTACTCTGAAAGGTCACCGACAGATGAAAGGTCAAGATTTCCTGGATGAAGCAATTTCAGTTAAAGGCCTTGGTCCTGTGAAAGGTCACATGCAGGTCCAAGAACAAGATCTCTCAGGAGAGACAATTTCTGTGAAAGGTGTTGGTGCTGTGAAAGGCCAAGGTTACCTGAAAGGCCGGGATTCTGTGAAAGGTCAGGGTTCTCTGAAAGGTCAAAGTTCTCTAAAAGGTCAGGGTTCTGTGAAAGGTCACCGACAAATGAAAGGACAAGATCTCCTGGATGAAGCAGTTTCAGTTAAAGGCCTCCATCCTGTGAAAGGTGGCACACAGGTACAAGGACAAGACCTCTTGCCAGAAAAATTTTTAGTTCAACATATAGATCCAAGGATCAGTCAAGTTTGGGTTGATGGACAAGATTTTGTGGAAGAAGCAGTTCCAGTTCCAGGCCTTCGTCTTGTGAAAGGTCACATACAGGTCCAAGAACAAGATCTCATGGGAGAGACAGCTTCAGTTAAAGGTGTTGGTGCTGTGAAAGGCCGAGGTTACCTGAAAGGTCGGGGTTCTGTGAAAGGTAGGGGTTCTTTGAAAGGTCAGCTACAGATGAAAGAACAAGGTCTCTTGGATGAAGTGGTTTCACCTAAAGGTCTCCATCCTGTGAAAGGTGGCCCACAGGTCCCAGGACAAGACCTCATGGGCAAAGCAGTTTCAGTTAAAGGTCTCGGTCCCATGAAAGGCAGGACACAAGTCCCAGGACAAGACCTCCTGGGAGAAGTAGGTTCAGTTAAAGGTCTGGGTCCTGTGAAAAGTAGCATGCAAGTCCAAGGACAAGACCTCCTGGGAGAAGCAGTCTCATTTAAGGGTCTCCATCCCACGAAAGCTGGCATGGGAATCAAAAGACAGTATCTCATACCACAAGCAGTTTCTATTAAAGGTTCTAGTTCTCTGAAAGGTCTTATGCAGCTCAAAGGACAAGGTGTCATGGGAGAAGCAATTGCAGTTAAAGGTCTCAGTTCTGTAAAAGGTCAAATGCAGGTCAAAGGACAAAATCTCATGGAAGTAGTTGCAGTTAAAACAGTCAGTTCTATGAAAGGTCATATAGAGGTCACAAGACAAGATCCCGTGGGAGACTTTTTAGGTCAACATAAAGATCCCATGATCGGTCACATTTGGGTCACAGGACAAGATTTCATGCAAGAATCAGTTTCACTTAAAGGTCCTGGCTCTGTGAAAGGTCAAATGCGGGTCAAAGGACAAAATTTCATTGGACAAGCAGTTTCTGTTAAAGATCTTGATTCTGTGAAAGGCCAAATGCAGGTCAAAGGACAAAATTTCATTGGAGAAGCTGTTTCTGTCAAAGATCTTGGTTCTGTGAATGATCATATGCAAGTCAAAGGACAAGATTTCATTGGAGAAGCAATTTCAGTTGAAAGTCTTGGTTCTGCTAAAGGTCAAATGAGGGTCAAAGGACGAAATTTCATTGGAGAAGCAGTTTCTTTTAAAGGTCTTGGTTCTGTGAAAGGTCACATGCAGTTCAAAGGACAAGATTTCATTGGAGAAGCAGTTTCAGTTAAAAGTCTCAGTCCTGTGAATGATGGCATGCAGGTCAAAGGACAAGCTTCCATAGGAGAAGCAGTTTCAGTTAAAGATCTCAGTTCTGTGAAAGGTCATTTGCAAGTCAAAGGACAAGGCCTCCTGCATGAAGCAATTCCAGTCAAACGTGTGGGTTCTGTGAAAGGTGGAATGCAGGCCAAAGGACAAGATCTCCTAGATGAAGCAGTTTCAGTTAAAGTTCTCAAGCCTGTGAAAGGTGGCACGCAGATCAAAAGACAAGAATCCATGGGAGAAGCAGTTTTAGTCGAGGGTCTTGGTTCTGTGAAAGGCCACATACAGGTTAAAGGACAAGACCTTCTAGAAGAAGCAGTTTCAGTTAAGGGTCTGGGTGCTGTGAAAGGTCGCATGCAGGTCAAAGGACAAGATTTCCAGGATGCAGCAATTTCAATTAAAGCTCTTGGTTCTGTTAAAGGTCGGAGTTCTTCAAAAGGTCCAGGTTCTCTCAAAGGTCCCATGCAGATCAAAGGATAAGATTCCATGAAAGAAGCAGTTTCAGCACAAGGTCTACATTCTGTGGAAAATCATATGCAAATTAACGGACAGAATACCATGGAAGAACCAGTTTTAATTAAAGGTCAAGATCTTATGAAACGGGATGGGGATATAGCTCAATGGAATAAGCGCCTGCCTAGCAAGCGCAGGGTCCTGAGTTCGATCCCCAGTACCGCCAAAAAAAAAGATCTTATGAAACATCCCATGCAATTTAAAGGACAAAATCACATGGAAGAACAAGAAGCATTTAAAGGCCAAAAAACAGTCAAAGGGCTAATTTTCAGTAAACTTGTCTCCTGTCCTGATATTGTGGCACAATGCACATATACAAGTTACCCCAACAAGTATGGTAGTGATGTTGTATGCCCAGGGACCAAGAAGTACTATTTGGGCATGTATGGGGTGGAGTGTTTGATCCCTGAGTGAGGTGAGCACTAGCTGGAAGAAGAGGGGACCCCTGCCAATAGAGAAGAGGGTTGAGTGGTGGGGAGTAACGTCAGGGTGGTGGAAAGGAAGAAATGGTGGAGTTGTTGGACAGAGAGACTGAGGGGTCTCAGAGGCTATAAGCAACGTACAGAGAGAATGTCCCTAACTCTGCACTAGGTCTGAGTGCTTTGACCTGCTGAGTCATATCTCTGATTCTCTTCTTTTCCACCAGGTAAAACCTGTCCTCCCTGCACCTGTCCTGGGCCCAGACCTGCAGTCCTTTCTCTAGTCCCAGCTCTTAGTAGCACTACCCTTTGCCATAGTGCCTGTTCTTCCTCTTGTTCTGAACGTCCAGTCCTGGGACTGCCTTTGTCTTCTACTTTCCAATAAAAAGAACAAAAACCCTTCTGCTCCATTTGTTTCTGGCTGCTATGATTTCTGGACTCCTGGAAGATCTGGGAAAATGGATGTAGATATGGATGAGAGCTGATCTGTCTAGTGGAAAGAGAAAAGCACCCAGGAGACAATTCCTTAGCTGTGAAGCAGAGCGGGGCCAGGAACAAGAGCCATATTCCTAAGGCTTAATGTTAGAAATCCAATATTCAGCCCAAGTAGCACAGTCTCCATTTGAGTAGACAATGTTAATTTGCGAAGCTCCCCTTTGGTCTAGGAACAGGATCTACACACACAGAAACAAGAAAACAAAGTACATTACATAAATTACAAGTATGTCCCTTCATTTCCACTCCACTTTTAAGTCTTGACCTGGCTACTTTCAGTCCTGTACTATGACCAGCCAACCTCGGAGCTAAAAATACAACTCCCTTCTTCCTTGTCTTTAATATTCCCAGGTGTCTATATCCTTCATGGAAGACAAACAAGGAATAGCATTACAGGTGCTGGGAAATCCATGCAAGAATTTCAGACACTCAGTTCTGAGATTCCTCTGGTACATAACACTTCTTAGTTAAGCAAAATGTGAATGAGGAGGCAAAACACAGTAAGTTTTTTGATACTTTAGTGCAAACAAGTAGTGTGAATAATGTTTCCATAGATATACTATAAGCTGGGGGCTAGAAGTGCAGATACAGGGGTATATTGCACAAACATGAAAAATTTCATGGCTCGACTAAGTCATATGATTTGTCATCAAATTGAAACTTCTGTGAATGTGCTGAAAACAACTTTGGTACATACAGCTATGCTCACCACAAGATACCCATTGTACAATAACCTTCGGCTAAAAGCTTGTCTCATTCTTGTACCAAGAAGCTCCTGGATGGAATGGAAAGAGCATAAACATGCACAGGAGTCAGGCGAACTGAGAACTCTCCCCAGCTTTGCCTCCCAATTTTGGGTGGCCCCAGAAAAATCTGTTTCTTTCTGAGCCTTAGCTGTACATTTAAACTGGATGTGTTGGGTGTAATTATTCAGGACATCTGGTCTGGCCCTGCCTTTCTGGAATCAGAATAAACTGCTCTTTTTGTCCTAAGACTCCTGCTGTGAGTGGACGTGGGGAGCAGAGATTGGGGGTGAGCGAACAGGTAGTACTGCACCCCTTTCCCCTTCTATGAGGAGAAACGATGACTCCCAATCCTCTCCAGTACAGGCTGGACTGCACTGGGGCGTGGCTATCAGGACATTCTACAATATGTGGAAAGCAGTGCCCAGACTTCTGGTCTGACAAATATAGAGTAGAATATTGGAAGTAATAATGATTTATGTACTTCACCATTCACTCTGTGCAGGTCCTAAACTTAGTAGATTATATGTATTATCATATTTATTTTCCATTAAAATACGCTTAGATTGGCATTATATATATTTTTCTAATTTTGTTACAAGTTCACAGTAAGAGTGGTTAAGTAATCACCCAAAGACACAGCTAGCAAGTGATGATAAACCATGTTTTATTAGATAAAACATTTTATTAAACAGAGAAAATATTTTCTATCATTTATTTAATCATTTTTGTTAATAAATATTAATTATATGGAATAAGGAGTTTCATTGTGGCATCTTCATGGCAACTTTACTATTTATACTATCAACAAAATAATACCATTTCTATAAATAAATAGCAATAAGCATGCAGAACTTTTTAAAAAAGAAACTCCACAACTTTTCAGAGAAGCATTTAAAAAGGCTTGAAGAAATACATATGGTGCTCCAGAATGATGATTCAATACCATTTCAATTTAATTTTTAAGGTTACAACACTCAAAACTTGTGTTTATTTGGGGTTCTTTCCCCAGAAGTGGTAAGGAACTATCAAAGAACTTAAACAGCACTCTCTCATGTGAAAGAATAAATACTTGTGAATGGACAAGCAAACTTGAAAATGACTAATTTGAGGGTATCTGAGCCTTAAAAATGTCCTGCAAAGTGACAACGAATGTGTTGGTTTTGTTAGCAACGTAAGGAGGCAGGAAGAGAAAACCATATAAGGAAAACCCCAGAAACTTGCCGTGCGCTATATTTAATTTGAATTAAGTAAATACCAAGTTTCAAAACAACAAATAAATAAGACTTGCATTAATTGAGAAACAAGACTCAGACTACAGGTTTCTTTGCAAAAAACAAAGAAATTTATGCTTGTCCCTCATTAGAGCACAGATTAAACTGCTTTGAGAAAAAAAAATATGGTGGCTCCAATATGAGAATCTTTTCCAGGAAACTGTCTGGTTTGAGTAGTCTATGTCCGGAAAGGTGGCTCAGCAACTCAAGGCCTCTCAGAGTCCCTGGTTCCTTCTACCTTTTGGTTCCTCCACTTCCCGGGATGTTGCTTTTATCTCAAAGAATGTTGTCCTCGTTTTCATGACTGTAGGTGTCTAACTTCCACATCTATATCTCATCCAGTGAAAAAGGAAATGATAACAGTTTTGACTTTAGGAAGAAAACCTGGGAACTGTACTCCCGTATCCCATTCAATTCCATTCAATTCAATTGTACTCTTGCATTCAATTCATGATCACATCTATTTGTAAGGAAAACCATTCCCAAAGGTTCTCACAGAGAAATTAAGGTGAGAAAAAGAAATAATACATGGGAAACTTCGAAAGGGAAGAGATAAAGCATTAGTCTTCTCAATCTCCATTTCTTTCATCTTTTGTTATTGCTTTCTTTCTTCCAGCTTTGGGTTCAGTTTGTTCTAACTTCTGTGAGATGTAAAGTTTGGTTATTAGTTTGAGGTCTTTCTTCGTTGTTAATGTAGGTCTTACAGCTATAAATTTCCTCTGAGCATCCATCCACTGCATTCCATATGGTCTTGGTATGTGGCATTCTCATTTAATTAGTATGATCATTAACTGCGACATGTGAATTTGACCTGAATAACCTAATGCATTACTGAAGTTCTAAATGTGTCTCTGGGTGGCTGATTCACAGGCCAGAAAACTGAGGAATGATTGTACCCACCTGAGATCTGGGTAGAACCAATCGGTGAGCTTATAGTTTGAAGTAAATAAATAGGGAAAAATGAAGGCAGTGTTCCTGTTTTGGAGGAGCTCCAGTTTTTGCCATTGCCCCTGGACACTGGTCTTCAGTTTCTTCAGCCTTCCAACCCAGACTCTTTTGTCTTCTAACACAGATTTACACCAATGACTCTGAAGCAGAAATCCTGACCTAAATGCGGCCATTTTGTTCAGTCAAAATGCAGTCATCCTGTTCTCTCCCACTGAACTCAACTAAATAATTTATGCTTTGTCATCAAATTGAAACTTCTGTGAATGTGCTAAAAACAACTTCGCTACAAACAGCTATGCTCACGACAAGATACCCATTGTACCATAGCTTTCAGCTAAAAGCTTATCTCATTCTTGTAACTTCTGTATACCACCCTATAAATAAGATAAACTCTCTGTAATCAATGCCTCAGACTTTGGAGATTACTCCTCTGGGGTCCACTAGCATCAATGAAATTTCCTTTCTTCTCCTGAGCTCCTGGCTACTGTTGACTCAGGTTTTCCCACAATTCTACAGTGAGCTTTCAAGTCTTCACCTTCTATTACTGTTGGGTTCTCCAGTTCCCCCAGCACACAGACTGCTGTTTTGGATTCTTTTGCCTCTGATTCCACAGAGGTCATTATAACTCTTCCTCTTCTATAATTACACATATGCTTTGTATTGATTCTGTTTCTCTAGAAAACCCCAACCAAGATAATCCATTACAAAATGTTTTCTAATTTCAGTCGTGTTTTCTTCTTTAACCCACTGAGTAAGAGCATGTTAATTCCATTTACTTATGAAATTTCCCCTTTTGTTGGTAGCTAGCTTTCTTTACTAGCTAGTTTTCTTCCATTGTAGTTGTGGAAGGTAATCTGTACTATTTTAGTCTTTATAAATACGCTGAACTTGTTTTGTGGTTTGACATGTAGTCTATGAGGCAGAATACTTGATATGCACTTGAAAAAATCATTCACCTTACTGTTTGGGTGGAATACTCTGTATGAGGCCTGAATGCTTAAATTTTCTAAAAGCTTTACTACAGTAGAAGATAAATTTCTATTAATCTCCCTCAAAATACACTATTTCATGAGTGTCTTTATGGAATGTAATAAAAAATACAGTGAATGCTGCTGCCTGGTACCCTTCAATGGAAAGGCAGGTGTGCTTTCATCCAACTTACAGTGCCAGACCTGTGCAACTTCTGACTTTTCCCCAAAGTCAAAATGACCGTGAAAGGTAAATGTTTTGAATCAGATCAAGACATTGAAACAGCTACAGTAACACAACTAAAGACACACATAAAAGCATTTCCTGAACTCTTTCAGAAAGTGGCAAGAGTGAAGGGATAAGTGTATTTCAATCGAGAGGGCATGTTCTAGGCAGACTTGTGCAATGTATCTTTTATTATAATAAATCTTTAAATTTAAACACTTGTGTGCTGGTGGGATTATAGGGAGAAAGGAATCCTTCTCCACTGTTGGTGGGAGTGTAGACTGGTGCAACCACTGTGGAAATCAGTGTGGAGATTCCTCACAAAACCAAAACTAGAAGTTCCATTTGACTGAGCTATTCTCCTTCTTGGTATTTTCCTAAAGTATGTGTCCCAAAACCATCATACCACAGTGATATATCCACACTCATGTTTATAGTGGCACAGTTTGTAATAGCTAAATCTTGGAAACAGCCCAAATGCTGATCAGCTGATGAATGGATAAAGATGATGGGTTTTTTTTATACAATGGAGTACTACTCTGCCATAAAGGAGGGTAAACTTGAGACATTTCTAGGTAGAGGGATGAACCTTGAGACCATACTCTCAAGTGAAATACAATGGACATACATGTCTAAATATCACATTGTTTCTCTGGTGTAAGAAACTGAAAGGGTAAATAAGGGCCAAAATACATAATAGATACTATGAAATAGAAAGAAAATGGTGTATCAGTCAGGGTTTTACTAGAGAAATGGATATAAAACAAGATATTCAAATGTATAAGAAATTACAAGATTGGCTTACAATGGGCACCCACAGAATTGGATGAGGAAGTGTGCAGAGTGTGTCTGCACACTGGACACCAAAGGATTCAGTCCAAGGTCTGGAATTCACTGCAGCATTCCGTGCACATCCGCATTAGGAGGCTGATGAGTCTGTGATGGAAGGTTGATGAGTCTACACCACAAGGCTGAAAGATCCAAGGCGGAGGCCAAAGAGTCTGCACTAGAAGCCAGAAGATGATGTTCCAGCTCAAGGCGAAGACTGGAGCTCCTCTGAAGAATGGGAGCCCGTCTGTCCTTCCCCATTTCCCTTTTATATCATCTAGGTGATGATCTGCCCTAGGGTGGGTCCTCTACACCCACCCTAGGTGTAGAATTGCTGATCTGATTTACTTAAGCTTCTAAATTTCTCAAGTTGACACAATCAATCAACCATTACAGATGAGAAGGGGAACTAAGTAGAGGGGAGGGGGAAAGGAAAGGAGGGGAAAGGATAAAAAGAATAGAAGGAAAAAAATAGAGCTTATAACTAAAGAGGGGAAAAGGAGTTGAAGGTGGGGAGGAGAATGAGAAAAAAGAATTAAGATATATCATGTACAGGTACAAATTCCCTATGATGAATGTTGTCATTATGTGGATAAACTGATAAAATTAATTTTTAAAAGACATGCATAGTATTTTTATCACACTTCAGATATCTTTTAGGCCTGCATTGTGACACTTTTCAAGTATTTTTTTTGTATTGATGTTACATTCAATTGTTTTGTACAAGATTAAAAGGAGGACTGGGTGCTTGAACTTTTCTTTTTGAACTATTTCTACCTTAAGTTCAGAAGTTTATTTTTATTCTTTGGGGCTCTATAGATAAGCTCATGTTAGGTACACATTTATATTAGTTATATTTTCTGGATGAACTGATCCTTTTATCAATATACAATATTTTTATTGTGTCATGGCAAATTTTGAATTAGTCTGTTTTGTTTGATACCAGTATAGCCACCTCAGCATTTCGCTATGAATAGTTTTTTCTGTTCTTTCACTCTCACCCTATTTGTATTTATGAATTTAAAGAGTTGCTCACAGATGGTTATAGATAGATCAAGCTTTCTCATTCCTCTACTAAAGTCTCTTTTACTGTGGCAGCCTAATCTACTAACATTTTGAATTACCAAGAGGAAATAATTTCTTCTATTAAGCCTAATCTACTAACATTTTGAATTACCAAGAGGAAATAATTTCTTCTACTATTTTTTCTGCTTATTATACATCCTATTTTTTCCTCTTTTCTAGAGTTGCTTTCATTTTACTATTTTATTTTTAATTAATCTATTTAATGAAGCATACATATTAAAGAATTTCAGTGTGATATTTCAACACATGTATATAGCACATACTAATCAAATGCAGCCTTTTCTTTATGCTCTTGCATTCTTCCAAACTTATACTATCTTAGTTACTTTTCTCATTGTTGGGAAAAAACACCCAACACCCACAAGTCAAAGGATGAAAGGTTTATTTTAGCTCAGTTTGTAACAGTTTCAGTCAATAATCCGCTGGCTCCAATGCAAGGTGGCAGGACAGAGGAAACACAGTTCATGCATGACAGGCAGGAGGAAGCAAGAAGCATTGGCCTTCCTTCTTTCTCTTTTTATCCCGTCCAGGCTAAAAGCTTATTGTTTTTGTGCCACCCACACTCAAGGATGAGTCTTCCCATTGTCCATACCCAGAATGATGCTAAACCAACCAGTGAGCTGATCCAGGTATCATACCCAATGATCCAGTCACTCCCAAAAGCCTCACTTATGAATACATGAGGCTTTTGGAGGGCATCTAGATATAAGCCATAGCAAATAATAACCACAATTCAACCTTAAGGTCAATTTTTTTAGCTTCCACATATGACAGAGAACATTCATATTGTTTTCCAGTGTCTGGCATTTTCTCTTAAAGTAATGCCATTTGGTTCCATCCATTTTGCTTCAAATAGCAGCATTTCATTTTTCTTTATGGATGAATAATATTGCATTGTGTAATATACAACATTTTCTTTTTTATCTGTTGATGGGTACTGAAGTTGGTTCCATACTTTAACTTGTGAATGCTACCTATGCATTCAGAGAAATATTTTATATGCATTGTGCAATTTCTAATGAGGCTTTTTGTAGCTGTTTTAACTGTGAGCTCACCCCGCTCCACTGCATATTTAAAGGATGTATTCACACTGTGCGTAAACATTCCTAGGAGATTCTTTTCTTTGTGCACAAAGAAACATGGCAGATGCTATTAAAGTTAAATATCAACTGAAAAAAAAAATAAACATGAGCATGTATATATCTCTTCAGTATGCTGATTTCATTTTCTTTGGAAATATACACAGAAGTGGGATGGCTAGATCATATGGTAGATCTATTTCTAGTTTTCTAAAGACCCTACATATTGTTTTGATAATGGTGTACTAATCTATACTCACACTAACAGGATATGAGAGTTCCTCTTTCTTGCCAGGGAAGTAGCTCAATGGCACAAGTGCCTGCCTGGCAAGTGCAAGGTCCTGTGTTTGATTCCCATTATCAAAACAAGCGGGCTGGGGATATAGCTCAGTGGAATAAGCGCTTGCCTAGCAAGCACAGGGTCCTGAGTTCGATCCCCAGTACCGCAAAAAAAAAAAAAAAAAAAAGCATCACACCATTATCAAAACAAAACAAATAGAATTCCTCTTTCTCCACATCCTCTCTAACATTTGTAAGTTTTTGTTTAGCCAAATAAAATTTTTTAAAATTTTATTTTAAAGACAAAAGAATGGAGACATATGAACCAGAATAAGCTATAAACAATACCGAAAATACAAAATTATACAAAATATAGTAGGCAATTAGCACTGAATGTTGTATTACATAATGTTATCTTCACATTAACACAAAAACATTAAAAGAAATACCAAATTATAGAGAAGATAGTAGGAAATTTGCACCGGATGCTGTATAATATAAAGTTATCTTCACTTCTGTTAATACAAAAACGATTGAGGAAATACAGAATTATACAGAACATAGAAGGGAATTAGCTCTGGATGCTGTCCTACATAGTGTTACCTTCACCTTTGTTACTCAGTCACACAGACGATGGCCCATTTGATCATTCAATTTTTCTCCTCCCTCATCTCCATTGCCCTACCACTCAATCAGTCATCTTCCCTGTGATAATAACTGTACTCCTGGGTTTAGCTATACTCCTGGACTCTCGCCTTGGGAAGAGATATAGCTGCCTCAGACTATAACATACATGGGTGTATACAAACTGCCATGGTCAGAGGTGGAAAAGCACCTATGCTCACAGCAGACCACCCGGCTCCACCCCGTCGCCGTGCTATGGGTGGGGGCGGGTCCAGTCCATGAGGTGCCCTCAGCGGGGCCCACAGCGGAGCAGCCGCAGGGCCCACTGTGGAGCAGCCACGGGGCCCACCACGGAGCAGCCGTGGGGCCCACTGCGGAGCAGCCATGGGGCCCACCGCGGGGCCCACAGCAGAGCAGCCATGGGGCCCACTGCGGAGCAGCCACAGGGCCCACCATCAGGCCCATAGCTGAGCAGCTGTGGGGCCCACAGCAGAGCAGCCATGGGGCCCACTGTGTAGCCAGATAAAATTTTAATATTTCAAATTTTTTGACCATTCACTAATTGATCTAGCTATAATTTTGCTCAAACTTAAGTGAAAATTTGTTTTACACTTAAATTTTCTAATTAAATTATTTTATCATTTACTTCAAAAATCACAGCACAATCTGAAACTTTCTTTGCTGCCAAAATATCACACTCATTCTTTAATGATTTTTGAAAACAACAATGCTTTTGGCATATAATGTCAATTGCAGTCATTTTTATCTACTTTGAACTTTTTTTATTTCTGAAGACATTTTTCTTCCTTTCCCTCTTTTGGTAGTGTATTCCCCTTCTGCATTTCCACATTCTTGTCAAACACAGCTAAACTGTAACAATGTGAAAATTTTTTCTTCATTTCGTTCATGTTTTCTTGCTAGTTTTCCTTTTTTTTTTTAGTTATAAAATGTACCATAGAGATTTACTCCTTTTCCATGGATATGTTCCCTGTATGCATGATGTACACATGTTATTAAGTTATATAATCTTGGTTCACGACCTCAACTCTCTCCATGATTCTGATCACAAACCAAACTGGATGAGAACAGAATCAAATTTTCTCATTTCCTCAGGTCAACATAACCTGTTAAATTTGATTTGGTTCTCATCCAACTGGGTTTGTGGAAAAAATTAAGAACTTCGGAAAGAATTAAGTCTGTTGTTTTGGTTAATACGTTGTGTCAACTTGGGGAGTCTAGAGGTTTTGCTGAGTGACTCAGCAGGAAGCCAGGGTGCTTACTTTGTACACATCCTGAGCCTATGGGAGAGGTGGTCATGGAGATTATGAGAGTGCTACCCGCCCCCCTGGGTGGGGGTAGCCTGTTTACAATGTAAGGGAGGTAGAAAGAGGCTGTTTGCCCACCATTCCTCCCTTTTGCTCTTGTGGTTTTTGCTGTGTTCTGCCACCATGAACATTTGCCCTCTGCCATGTGCCACTCTGCCTCTGAGCCAGCCAAATATGAACTGAAACCTCCACAAACTAAATAAAGTAAGCTAAGTAAACCTTTCCTTCCTTCATGTTGGGTGTTGGGTATTTTCTCATAGCAACAAGATAAAAATAACCAAGACATCTGTCAACCAATGTACATATAGATATAGATTATATAGTTATATAGACATATGAGATACAGTCATCTTTCACTGTCTACACGGGATTGCTTCCAGTATCCCTAAAATCCAAGGATGTGTCAGAGAAAGCTTCATTTTTCAACAGTAATTATATGGTAGATTCTAAACAGAGAATGAAACACTCTCTGCACCCTTAGAGCCATTTGCTCATTGGGGCCTTTACAATGAGCAAGTGATATTTTTCTTGAACTTTAGTAACACAAATGTATTCCTTTCTTTTGACATGAGGATGACATTCCCAGAAGTAATGTCTATTTAAGCTCTCAAGGTAACTCTTATCCTTATGCACCCCAAACTCAGATAGTCAAACCAGTGCACCTCTACTGTTAGGCCTATACTTGTACAGTCTTGCCTCATACTTGGAAACTTTATTGCTATGGTTTTTGTAAACAGTTTTTTATTTTTAATTCCACCCTATAACTCCAACTAATCTTAGTCAATCTTTTTAGCACCATCTAGTAGTGGTTGGATAAATTTTTCTTGCTCTCTTATCCTTTTTATAGTTTCTCTGAGTAAATTTTCTTGAACTTTTATTTTGTCCTTTATGAAGCCATGTCTTCACAATGGTCAGTTCTGCTGTTTCTGAAATCTATAGAATTTTTTCTCTCTGATGTCTTTTTAGCACTTTTTTCATGGAGTCTATATCTTTGGAAAATTTGTCATTCGTGTTTTGAGCCATTTAGTCAGCTCTTACAATTTTTATTTGTTTCTTCCATATCCATATGGGTCATTTTGTGTAATAGTTCCACTATTTTTGAGGTTATGTCTTCTTTGAACTCTCAGTGTTTCTTTATTTCTTTTATAATGACTTTTCAGTTCTCCTACCTGGTTTTTATCTTTCTCTCCCTTGGAACTGCTTTGGGAGAATCTGGAGTCTTTGTAGGCATTTTGTTGCTTGGTTTTTCATATTGTGTGTGTGTGTGTGTGTGTGTGTGTGTGTGTGTGTGTGTGTTTGGGCTTGAGATCAAATAGAGTGAAGAGTTCATTGTTGATATGAGGATCTGTTTAATCTTTAGTTAGGTTCTGGCTTCAGCAATGTATTCTTGGCTTTATTTACCCAGTGATATTGCCTACCCTTTCAGTCTATTCAGTTAAGTTGGGCTGGACCCTGTCACTGTGTTGTAAGGAGAGATTTTCTACTGCTTACAACAGTGTCAACCCAACCAGCATGCACCAATCATAATTATTAAAACTTGTCTTAATAATCTTATGCTTTTGTGAATACCCCTTTCAGACTGTGTTGTGGGATGGGGAATGTGGAGAGGAAGGGTAAAGGGAAGTGAGTATGTCAATGGGAATAAGGAAGGTTAAGAGAAATGACAATAGGTAAAAAAAAAAAATAGAAATCTGGACTCCCTTGGAATTATTTTGTAGCTGGGGTAAAGGGCTGGTATTGAGGAGGTTTGGGAGAGTATTTGTGTAGGCAAGAGGATGTATGCAGATGAAAATGTATTTAGAGATTATGGGACTATGAGATTATTGATGTCTACATTTTTGTAGGTAATTTTGTTTGGTTCCTCTAAGTCCAGTTTTGTTAAGGTTTACCCAGACATGTCTTTAAATGGTATATTTTAATTTATAGTTGTACCTGGCCATGTGGTTTAGGAGTCTTTGGGAATGGCTGGTGGGAAGAGTTTTCAAAAGTTTAGATAAAATACCATTAATACACCTCACAGATCTAGAGAAAACATTCCTAAAATTCATCTGGAACCAGAAGAGACCCAGAATAGCAAAAGCAATCCTAGGCAACAAAGATAAGTCAGGTGGCATCCAATCCCTGACTTGAAATTACACTGCAAAGCTACTTTGATAAAATCAACACGGTACTGGCAAAAAAACAGACCTGAAGATCAGTGGAACAGATTAGAAGTTGCAGCCACAACCACAAACACACTTAGCCACCTTATCTTTGACAAAGGGGCCAAACAAGTTCACTGGAAGAAACATAGCCTCTTTAATAAATGGTACTGGAAAAACTGGCTCATCACATGCCAAAGACTAAAAGTAGACCCATGTTTACCCATGTTCACCATGCACCAAATTCAAGTCAAAATGGATCACAGATCTAAATATTAACAGAAACACTAATTCTACAGGAAAATAAAGCATGTACAAATTTTAAAGAGATAGAGGAAGGAAGAGTGTTCATGAACAAAAACAAAACTGCACGAGAAATACTTCAAAGAATCAGCAATTTGGATTTCATTTTACTGAAACCACCCAAGCCCTTGAAGGGAGTTCACAGATTGCCTCAGATGTTGCACATGGAGCTACAGGACTTACTTTTTGCCTGATAGATTTTGGACTTGTTTTGATACCAATCCTTTGTATTCCCCTATTTGTGACTTTTGAAGTGGAAATGTCTATCTTGTGCCATTGAATGTTGGAAGTGTCTGACTTTCTTTTCATTTGTACACAGGCTCATAGCTAAGAGTTTGTCTTGAACTTTAGAGGATACTTTGAACTTAGACATTTTAGCAATGCTGAAACTGTGAGGACTTTGGCAACTCTTGGACATGGACTGAATAACTTTTCTGTAAAGGAATGTACATGAGACTTTGGGGGCCCAGGTGTAGAATGGTATGGTTTGGGTCTAGGTATCACCTCAAAGACTCATTCGGGGCTTTGCAGAGGTAGTTGAATCTAGAGTTTGTGATTGATTCATGATCTAATGCTGGGATTAAAAATGTTCATGCTACACCTGCACTGGGGAGGGCAGCCCGTGTACAGTATAAGGGACAGAGAGAGGCTTATGCAGCCCCCTCTCCCTTGTTGCTTTTGCTGTGTTCCACTGCCATGAACTGTTGTCCCTCTGCCATGTGCCACCCTCCCTTGGAGCCAGCCAATCATAGGCTGAAACCTCCACAAACTGTGAGCTAAATAAACCTTTCCTCCCTTAACTTTGGGCATCAGATAGTTTGTCTCAGCAATGAGAAAAGTAATTAAGACAATAGTACTGGTTAGTTCTTATTCTCTAATGCACTTATACAGTCCCCTGTTATACTTACGCTATTAGGCAGGTGTAGAGGAGGGAGAAGGCAAGGGAGAAGAGATACTGAGGAGTAGAAAAAACTATGAATACAACAGGAGTGAGACAGAATACAGAAGGACATACTAAAAAAGTAGATGTCTCAGTAGAGGAGACGTCTCAGAGGAAAGGTTTATTTAGCTCTCAGTTGTAGAGGTTTCAGTCCACAGTCACCTGGCTCCTGGGCAGGGTAGCATGGCAGAGGAGCATCACAGGAGAAATAGTTCATGATGTGATAAGGCGGGCAGAAGGCAGTGAGCAGCGAGCAGCAAGAGGCAAGCAGTAGCAGAAACAGTAGATGCAAGCCTGCCTCTCCCTTTATAGTGCATCCAGGAAACAATGTGATGGTACTACCCATACCCATACCCACACCCATACCCAAGGTGGAGCACCCCTAATCCCAGCATCACTCCCTTAACCCATATCCACTCACCCTAATCCACCCACCTTCAAGATCTCCCCCTTATGACCACAAGAGGGAACATCTAGCTATAAGCCATAATAATAGCTCAAGCAGGAAACCCTTGAAACCTTAAATTATTATGATCCTCCAATATCAATAAAGAAGAACCAAATGAAAAAAGAGTAACAGAAATGAAAACAGGGAATGAAAAGGAGAGGAGAGGAAAAAAAAAAAAAAACCAGGGTGGCCAAAACAGGAATTTGGCCAAATCCTGTTGGTTTGAGGCCAAAACAGAATGCCCCAAATCCAACAAAGTAGCAAGGTTACAACAACTACAATTATCAAGATAACAATGGATATAAGAATAAAAACCTCCATGTTGTTGTTATAGCATCGACCCAGCGCTTAGATACAGCTGTCGACACGGGCATTACTGTCTGGTTTTAATTAGCCACATAGTTTTTTTTTCTCTGTGGGCCAGACAACTGCCTTTCCAAAGTCTTGAGGACCGACTGTTGCTCCCTACGTGATTTCAAACTCCAGATGTACCCGCCTCAGACTCCCATCAGTCCAATTGCTCTGATTGTTTTGGAAGGTAAATATCATGGATTTCTTCATATCTTTCTCCCACAGGTTTTCCTTGCCTATTATGTGGCCAAAAAGCCTTGTACTGATCACTGTAGATGTCTGTGTCAGCCCTGCCCATGGAAACAACGGGAAGGTGCTCTGCCTCCAAGATCAACTGGGTCTTGGTTCACTCCGATTTTGTTCCACATAATTGTTACAGAAAGAATTTTTCCTTCCTTCTTGCATTGCTGGGGTGCCCTCTGCCTGTGGGAGTCCTCTGATGGTCCTGGACGGTGGGCCGAATGTTCTAGCTACAACACTCCCATTGTATGTGGGAGGAACAGGCAGTTTATTGTTATCATTACCTGTGTTTGGGAAATATTCTCCCTTCTCACCCTCATTGCTGGCTTCCAGCACTGGGTCACTGCCCCCCAGCACGGGAGTACCACTGGCGAGCCCTGAAGGTGAGTGTGAAGGCGCACTGTAATTAAATTATAATCTATTATGTTTTTGCCTTTGTTGAGTTTCTGGGTTAGAAACGTCTCTTCTCACATAGTGGAGAGGATAGTGTGACTGTGGATCTATCCAACCCACCGGGCTTGCACTGAGGGGCCATGTTGCTTCCTCTCTCAGGCCCGTCCTCTCCCAAGATGGTGTGCATGTTGGGTCTGGGGTGGGGTACCAGGATCCTCTCCCACCTAAACACTGGATATTAGGCCTGCTGGATCATTGTTCACTCATTCTCCCGTACCAGACTCTCTTTTTTTTGGTCATCACTTCAGAGTAACTGCTTTCCCTTAACATCAAATCAGAAATACTCACTGTGACTGTGACTCCCTAGTTGACCATCATGAAATCCTCTGGTCTAGTTTTTAATTTCGGTTTGCCAATCTATGCTTCTTCACTGAAGAATTAAGAAGTTAGTACTAAAAAGTGTCTACTTATTCCTGCTATTGCTAGTTTTGTGGTATCTGATACTTTCTTTACTAATATTCATGTCACACCCGTGGATGGGGTGAGCACCCAGCTCCTTCACAGTGAGTAGCTTAGCAGGGTCACAAATTTTAATATCAGTAAAGCACTAAAGATACAGTTTTTAAAAAAGGAAAATTTTTGTTGGAAAGGGGTGAAAAAGAGGCTAGATAGCTGGTTTGATAGGAACTGGAGCAGGGGGAAGCAGACAGGTGGTTACCCATGGGCCCTTTGTTCTCAGGTGCTTTTATAGGGGGTCAGAGACCCTCCCCCTGCCCAAACTTGCCAGGACTTGCCAGGTGGCTTTCAGGCACTTCTACCTACGTCATCTCTTCCCGTGGTCTATGTGCTGCTTCTTTCTGTCTTGTCCGTGTATTTGTCCTTGACCTACTTTTCAGGGCCTTGCTTTTGGGGTGGGCAGCTAGTTGGAAAAGGGGTACATTAATCAAGGTTGGCTTAGAGTTAGTAAGGGGTTGTGTGTGGAGATCTGTTGTACTCTAATATATGATGAATACAGTGACACTAGAGTGAATATATATACATATATTTGTACAAGAGCTTTTCCCCAAGTTAAGTCAGCCTCCTCCGCTTATGTCTCCCCACTATTGTACTGGAGGCAGAGAGGGCCAGCTACCTCAGCTTGGTGTGTGCGCTTGGCTCTCTCTGTTCTGCCTGGCAGCTCTTTCTCTCTCTGGTCTCTTGGTGCAATCACCAAGGCCATTTGGTGCCTTTAGTTATCTGTTCTTTCCCTCTCTCTACCTCCGTCCTTGACCTATTTCCCAGAGGAATTTCTCAGTAAAGTGTTAACTTCTTTAGTCAGGATTAGCCAGCAGACCTGATGAGGCCTCTATTCAGTGTTTCCCTAGCTACAGACCCTGCTCCTGCTCTCATTTCTGGTATACTCTGAATTTGCATGTAGTGCTCTGTATGAATCCTAAATGCCGACTTAATGGTTGTGAATTCCTTTAGCTTTTGCTTATTTTGAAAGAGCAGATTTTTAAAATTTTTCCTTCAGTTCTGAAGGATAGCTTTATTAGATATATCAGTCTACCGTGGTGATTATTTTTATTCAGAATTTGAAGTATATTATTCCATCCCTAATTGGCCTTTATGGAGTTTTTGCTGAAAATCTACTATTATTCAGACAGGTTTGCCTTATAGGTTTGCCTTTACAAGTGATTTGACATTTTTCCTTTATGGCTTTCAACAGAATTTTTTGAGCTGTACTCTTAACATTTTCCTTATGAGATGATGTGGGGAGATTCTTTTCTAGTCATGTCTCTTCGAAGGTCTAAACGAGTCTGGTACCTGGATGAACAAATTTTTCTCAAGATTTGAGAAATCTGCTAGATGTAATGGCACCTACCTGTAATTCCAGCACTTGAATGGCTGAGAAGAAGTCAGAAGAATTGCCATGTGTTCCAGGCCAAGCTAAACTATATAGTAAGATCCTGTTTCAAAAAAAATTGAGGCATTTCTTGTTACTGTGCCACTGAATTTGATTTCCTATACTTGTGAACTGTGCTTTGAGTTGCTTTTGTATTCAAGACCTTCTTAAATTTGGTTTCTAAATTATATCCCAGAAGTCTTGCATTTTTTTGTTTCATTATTTCTATCTAAATACTATCTAAGTATAACTCATTAACTTCATCTTTAAACCTTGAGGTTCTGTACACCAATGAGGCCTGCCACTCAATCTTTTAATTTGGTTTACTGCACATAGTTTTGATAGAATTTTTGCCTCCTGGATTTCTGTTTAATATGTTTCATGAACTCTAATTCTTTGTTAAACTGGTGATCTGTGGGGTTTTTTTTTTATCATTTTATTTAGCTCTGCTAGCTTTTTATTAATGCCTTCTGTAAGCTCCATAATCGTTTCATCTACTAAATCCATTATCTAGTTATAACATTTTTGAGTACTCTCCATGCCTTGCTGACTTGTCTTTTGTTCTGCTTCCTTTTTTATCACTTCATACAATTTGGCTGTTTGACTTTTGATTTCCTCTTCGCCAAAGGCTCTGGATCAGCTTTGGGGAAGTTGGCAGTTTTTCCAGGCATTTTTTTTACCTTGTTTCCTCACATTTCTATGTGTGTGTGTAGTGGTGGTGGGGTATTGTCTATCTGTCTGTCTGTCTGCATTTGCTGAGAGCTTATTATAGTGGAAAGACTTTGTTGTTAATATAGACATCTCTTTTATAAGTGTATGCCTTCCTGTCATGTGTTCTGGGTATGGCTAACTGTGGGCCTTTGCCTCTGCCCCATATCTGATCACTTCCACTAATTTAGGGAGGGGATGGTGCAGTGCAATTGGTCCAGTACCCACTTCTCTAGAAATGAAATGCAGTATTATTGATAATGCAAAGAAAAAACAAACATTGACATACAGAAAAAAAAAATTAATAGCAACAAGTATGCCACCTTGGCAACATCAAAGAAATCAGCAACAATAATAGAGTCAAAGATAAACTGGATATTAACATGGCATAAGAACCAATAAAGGCTACCACTACCACTACTAACAACAGAAAAGAGATGTACAATAATAATACAGACACAAAGACAAACCAAATATTGACATATACTAAATATCTACTAAACATGAGAACTAGTCCACCATTAACAATAGGAAGGAATTTTTTTTTTTTTTTTGCGGTACTGGGGATCGAACTCAGGACCCTGCGCTTGCTAGGCAAGCGCTTATTCCACTGAGCTATATCCCCAGCCCCCAACCATTAACAATAGAAAAGATGCCGGGCGCGGTGGCGCACGCCTATAATCCCAGCACTTGGGAGGCTGAGGCAGGAGAATTGCTGTGAGTTCGAGGTCAGCCTGAACTGCATAGCAAGACCCTGTTTCAAAAAGACAAATACAAAACAAAGTCAAAAAAAAAAAGAAAAGAATTCAACAATAATAGTATAAAATCAACTAAATATCTAAAGTTCAACAAGGCTTAGTAGTAACACTAGTAAAAATGAAGTGGGTGGAAAGAGAAAAAAATGAAAGATTTAAACTTTGAAAAATAAAGAAAATGAAGATGACAAAAACAATATAAAGGATCCTATTAAGGAGTAAGAGAAAATAAAAAGAATTAAAGTAAAAGAAAAAAGCACACAAAACAGCAAAAGAAAGACCAAAAATAAGAAGAAAACCCCTTTAAGAAAAAAAGAAAAGAGAAACAAATCTAAAATAATTCCTCAAACGTGTTTGAAGGAGTGGTTTCTTTCAAGGGTCTGCAGTATTGGCATCCACCCAATATGGAGAAGAGATAGCAAAACACTAGTAAGTCTAATTTTTTTGCACACGTATGTTTTTGTGTGTTGCTGCTGAATCCTGCCCTGACTGTCCTGCTGGACATGGATGGCCAATGGTGTTAACCCCCAGGGCACATTCATCCGGGTAGCTCCCAGTTCCCATGTCCTTCTGTGTGCCCCAAGTCACTGCTTTCTCCACCTAGCTTTATGCATTTTGGGTTTGTGAGGTGTTTTACACACACACACACACACACACACACACACACACGCATGCACACACACACACACACACACGTTGCTAAGGACCCTCTGTTCATACACCTCAGGCTGTTGCTGGAGAGGAAAATAATTAACTTTTCAAAGTTAAATTTCCTGCAACTAGCTACTCGCCTGAGAAGATCTGTCTTCCTGTCTTCCTGCAGGTACATATTTCCCGTATGTAACTGACCATACCCTGAACTCATAAGTTAACTCAAGCACTTGCTTCCCATATCTCCAAGCTTGCCCCACTGTAAACCTGTATGTTTCCCAAAACTCTGAGTTCGCCTGGAATTTGAACTTGCCTTAGTATGCAACATATCTGATGTAGTTTTCTTTCAGGCCAATCAGTAATAATCGTAGAAATCTGTGGGCTCTTGCTGTACCCTGGGAAGGAACAGTGGCAAGAATGAGGAAAAGATAGACAAGAGACAAAAAACTGGGCAAGGTGGAGCTCCTTTCTCTCCTGAGCAGAGAGGCGGAATTGTCCAAGAGCAGTAGAGTGCTTATTCATACCCTATAGAGGCTAAGTTCAGCCTCTCTACTCAGCAATCAGTTAATGAGCTGCAACAGCACTCTTCACTCTTCGAGGAGCTCCATGTTCTCAGGGTGTTTTCATCCTGCAGTGTAAATACTTTCCAGCTTCAGCCTCTCTCAACAAATAACGAGATAAGATGCAACCAATTAATAACTGCCAAATACTCCGCTTCTGTGCTTCCTGCTTCCAAGCCCTATATAAGCCCTAGATTTACCAGAGGTTGATGCCTGATACTTTGGGAATGTACCCTAATCAGGCCTGTTGATGTAAATAAATGCCTTGAAATACTGGGTGGTGGGGCTGAGCCCCAGACAGCTTTGGGGATCTCAGTGAGCCACCCTTTCCCCTCCCCCACCAGCATGGGAGCTCAGCTGGGACCTGGACAGTTTTGGGAGCCTCAGTGACCACACCTCAGGCCTCCCACACTCCAAGGGAGCCAAGCTGATCCCCCAGACACCTTTGGGAACCTCTAGAACCCACTCCCACCCCTCCCGTACTGGCATGGGAGCCACCTGAAGCCCAGAAAGCTTCAGTAGCATTGGCAACTGCACGCGGCCCCCACACACCATCACAGGAGCCATGCTGAGCACTGGGGCCCGTGGGATCCTTGCTCCACCACTCCCACACATCCTAGGAGCGAGGCTGAGCCCCAGGGAACCTCTGGATATTCAAAACGGACAAAACAAAGGGCTAAAATGCAATCTCAAACCTCCACCCCACCCAGAACAAGTCCAGGAGACATTGACACAGAAGAGCTTGGAAGTCATACATCTGAAATTTCTGAAATGATAGCAACTGAAGTAAAGAAACAACTCCATCAGGCCATAGAAGACATCAGATCAGAAATAATCTTTCTAGTAAAAAAAGAAATGGCAACAATAGTGAAAGAATTGCTCAGCACATCTAAAGAAGACATAGATTAAAAAAAAAATAGAAGAGCAGAGAAAAATGATGGAAACCTTGAATCAACAACATAGGAAAGAATTAGAATGCGTGAAACAGATTCAAACAGGTATCCAGGAAATTAAAAATTCCATCAAAAGCTGTCAAAACCACTGGAATGAAGCTGAAGACAGACTTTCAGACATTGAAGACAGGATTGCAGCTAGTGATCAGGAAAGGGAAGATCTCTTAAAAGTAACAAGGAACCAGGAAATAATTCAAAAGCTGCCAGATGATGAAAAGAAAACCAATGTAAGATTAACAGGTGACAACAAAAAAGCAGGCATCAGCACAAAAGACGTAAGAAGACTATTTGCAGAAGTAATAGCAGAAAATTTCCCAAACATGGAAAAAATCTGACATACAGAAAAGTGAGGCATGTACAACTCTAATTAGCCATAACCAAAATAAATCTACATCCAGACATATAACAATAAAGATCCCAGAAACTGAGCAAAAGAACAGAATATTAAAAGCTGTTAGAGAAAAAAAAAAAAAAACAGATCATCTATAAAGGAAAGCCCATCAGAATCACGGCAGATGTCTCAACAGAAGCCACCATGTCAGGAAGAGCTCAGAGTGAAGTATGTCAGGTCCTGAAAGAAAACAACTTCCGACCCAGATTGATATACCCTGAAAAATTATCTTTCAAAATTAATGGATAAATAAAATACTTCCACAATAAGGAACAACTGAAGAAATTCATGAGTGCCAAAAACCAGAGAGTACTAAAAGATATTCTAGAAAGAGATAAAAATGACCACAACTTCAAGAACAACAAAAAATGACCACAACTTCAAGAACAACAAAAAGGAACCACCAAGCAGAGCAAGCAATTAAACAGAGGGAAAAAGGAAGAACCAACAGCAGGAAAATAACATGACAAACATAAGCCAATATATATCAGCTCTAACCATCAATGTAAATGGTCTTAATTCACCAATCAAAAGAAGTACACTAGCAGAGTGGATCATGAAACAAAATCCAACAATATGCTGTATACAAGAAACACATTTAATTCAACAGGAAATTCATAGACTCAAAGTTAAAGGATGGAAAACAATATCCATGCAACAGGAACTCAGAAAAAAAGTGGGGGTAGCTATTCTGTTTGCAGACAGGTGAACTTCAAACCAAGAATGATCAAAAGAGATAAAGAAGGTCACTACATACTTGTTAGGGGAAAACTTCAGAAAGGAAGGTATAACAATCATAAACATCTGTGCACCAAATACAGAAGCACCCAACTACATAGGACAAATTTTAACAGATGTGAAAAATCAAATAAGCAATAACACAATCATAACAGGGGACTTTAACACCCCATTGTCACAAAGAGATAGATCAACCAGCCAAAAAATCAGCAAAGAAATAACAGAACTAAACCAAACTTGTGAACAAGTGGACTTAGTAGACCTTTACAGAGTGTTCCCACCCAACAACATCAGAATACACACTCTTCTCAGCTTCACACGGGCATGAGCACAAATAAACAATCTCATGCTGTATGTCACACTTCTAGAAAAAGAAGAGCAAGTCAAGTGCAAAGCCTAAAGAAGGCAGAAAATTACAAAGATCAGAGCAGAAGTCAACACAATGGAGACTAAGAACAATACAAAGAATTAATAAATCAAGAGTTTGTCCTTTGAAAGAACAAATAAAATTGATAAACCCCTAGCCAACCTTATCAAAAAAGGAAAGAATAACTCAACTTCATGCAATAAGAATGAAATAACTACAGATCCTGTAGAAATTCAGAAGATCATCAATACCTACTTTGAAAATCTTTACTCTCATAGGATGTAAAACACAAAGGAAATGGACAGATTCCTTGATACATATGAATTACCCAAACTGAATGAAGATGATATAAAAATCCTCAATAACTCAGTATCAGACAATGAAATTGAAAATGCAATAAAAAACTTACCAACAAAGAAAAGCCAAGGTCCTGATGGATTCACAGTGGGATTCTACAGGAAATTTGGAGAAGATTTAACGGCAATTCTTCTCAAACTCTTTAATGAAATTCAAAGAAAAGGAATTCTCCCTAACTCATTCTTGGAGGCAAATATTACCCTGATATCAAAACCAGAGAAAGACCCAACCAGAAGAGAGAAATACAGGCCAATCTCTGTAATGAATACAGATGCAAAAATTCTCAATAAAATACTAGCAAACAAAATGCAGCACATCATCAAGAAGATTATACATCATGACCAAGTGGGATTCATTCCAGGAATGCAGGGATCATTCAATATATGCAAACCAATTAATGTAACACACTATATCAATAGAGCCAAAAACAAAAATCACAGGATCATCTCAATAGATGCAGAAAAAGCTTTTGATAACGTTCAATACTCATTCATGATAAAAACCCTATAGAAAATAAACACAGATGGTCTTTACCTCACACTCTGATAAAAGCCATCTATGATAAGCCAACAGCCAATGTCATACTAAATGGACAAAAACTGAAAGCTTTCACTTTAAAATCAGGAACAAGACAAGAATGTCCACTGTCACCACTCCATTTAATAGACTTCTGGAAGTATCAGCCAGAGCAATTAGACAAGAGAGAGAAATAAAAGGAATAACAACAGGAAAGAAAGAAGTGAAATTATCATTATTTGCAGATGGTATGATACTCTACATAGAAGACCCCAAGAACTCCACCAAAAGGCTTATAGATTTAATAACCAAATTCAGTAGCATAGCTGGATACAAAGTCAACACTCAAAGATCAATAGCATTCCTATACACAAACAACAAACACACTGAGAGAGAAATTAAGGAAACCACAACTTTCATAATAGCATCTATAAAAATGAAATACTTAGGAATCAATCTAACAAAGGAAGTAAAAGATCAATGCAATGAAAATTACATTACTCTGAAAAAAGATATCAAAGAAGTTTTCAGAAAATGGGAAGAAGATATTCCTTGCTCATGGATAGGAAAAACCAACATTTTGAAAATGGCTCTACTCCCAAAATTGTTGTAAACATTCAATGCAATCCCAATTAGTATACCTCACAGATCTAGAGAAAACATTCCTAAAATTCATCCGGAACCAGAAGAGGCCTAGAATAGCAAAAGCAATCCTGGGCAACAAAGGAAAGGCAGGAGACATCACAATCACTGACTTGAAAGTATACTACAAAGCTACAGTGATAAAATCAGGATGTTATTGGTCAAAAAAAAACAGACCCAAAGATCAGTGGAGCAGATTAGAAGATGCAGACAGAACTACAAACACATTTAGTCACCTTACCTTTGACAAAGGGGCCAAACATGTTGACTAGAAGAAAGATAGCCTCTTTAATACATGGTGATGGAAAAACTGGCTTTCCACATGCTGAAGACTAAAACTGGACCCATGTCATCACCATGCACCAAATTGAAGTCAAAATGGATCAAAGACCTAAATATTAAAACAGAAACACTAAACCTACTGGAAGAGAATGTAGGTAGAAATCTTCAAGACATAGAGGTAGGCAGAGAGTTCATGAACAAAAACCAAGCTTCACAGGAAAAACTTCAAAGAATCAACAACTGGGATCTCATCTTATTGAAAAGTTTTTGCACATCAAAAGAAATCACCAACCCACAAATTGGGAAAAAATGTTAGCCAACTGTCCCTCAGACAGAGGACTTCTATCTAGAACATATAAAGAATTTTTAAAAATCAGGCCCCCAAAATTCAAAGACCCAATCCAAAAATGGGCATCTGAGATGAATATACATATCTCAAATGAAGAAATACAAATGGCAAATAAAAGTATGAAAAAATGTTCAACATCATTGGTCATTTGAGAAATGCAAATTAAAACAACACTGAGATTCCATCTCACCCCAGAAAGAATGGCTATCATCAAGAAATCAATCAATAACAATGCTGGAGAGGCTGTAGGGGAAAAGGAACCCTACTATACTGCTGGTGGGAGTGTAGATTGGTGAAACAACTGTGGAAATCAGTGTAGAGATTCACACAAAACTAGGATTAGAAGTTCCACTTAACCCAGCTATTCCCCTTCTGGGTATTTTCCCAGAAGAATTAAAAACATCATATCACAATGATATATGTACACCCATGTTCATAGCAGTGCAATTGGTCATAGCTAAATCTTGGAGACAACCCAAATGCCCATCAACTGAGGAATGGATAAAAGAAGATGGGGTACTTTTATACAATGGAATATTACTCAGCTATAAAAAAGATAAACTCAAGGCTCTTATAGGTAAATGGATACAACTAGAGACCATACTCATAAGTGAAATAAATCAGACCCACATGTGTAAAAATCATCCTGTTTTTCTTTCTGTTGCCTGATTATTCTGGTTACATCTTCCAGCACTCTGTTCAATAAAATGGATGATGGTGGATTGCATTGCCTTGACCTAGATCTTAGAAAGTTTAGCTTTTCCTCCTTCCACGCAAAGTTACCTGTTGGCTTATTAAAAATGGCCTTTATTATGCTGAGGTACATTCCTTTACACTTAATTGGTTTAGTTTTTTTTTTATCATGGAGTAATGTTGAATTGCATTCTGTGTTTTTCTACATCTGTCATGATCATATGGTTTTTGTCCTTTATTCTTTTGATGTGGTGTACCATGTTTATATCTTTGTATATGTTGAGCCATCTTGTCTTTCTCAGGTGAATCCCACTTGGTCAGAGTGAATAACCTTTTTGACATGCCAATACATTTTGTTTGCTACCATTTTTCAAGATATTTTATTTATGTTCATCAAGGACATTAGACTGTAGTTTTCCTTTTTTGGTGCCTGCTTCTCTGGTGTTGATGTCATCATGGTAATGCTGATCTCAGAACGTGTTTGGAAGAACTCTTCTATTTTTTTAAATAACATAACAAGAATTAATATTAATTCTTCTTAAAAAGTTTCATAGAACTAAGCAATGAAACTATCTGATCTTGGTATCATCCTTTATGGAAGACATTCTATTATTAATTAAATTTTCTCATTGGTCCATCTGGTTCTTTTACTTCTCCATAATTCAATGTCAGTAGATTGTATGAGTCCAAGAACACACTCAGTTCTTTTAGGCTACCTAATTTGTTGTCATGTATTTGTTCATAGTATGCACTAATAATTGTATTTCTGTGCTTTTGGTTGGATCCCCCTTTTCATCTTTGATCTTTATGTACTTAAGTTGCGTCTCTTTTTCCCATATGAGCTAAAACCTTGTCAGTATTGTTTCTCTCTTGAAGAACAAACTTTTCATTACAATGATATTTTGTGTTGTTTTTCTAGTCTCTGTTTCATGAACTATTGCTGATTTTTATTTCTATAGACAACCCTATAGAATTGTTCTTGTTTTACTGCATAGGTTTAAGTATATTGGGGCATATTGTATAAATTAGACATATTCTGACTTTACCTAAAGACATTTTAAAATTTCCCTTTTAATTTCTCCATTGACTCATTAGTTCTTCAAGTTAATGTTATTTAATTTCCAAGTGTTTGAAAAGTTTTAAAGTTCTTTCTTGTTTTGATTCCCAGTTTTACTCCTTATTATAAGAGATACTTGATATATTCTCTGTGTTGCATTGAAAACTGGTGGTCAGCTTGCAATATCCAGCTGCACTGAATCAGTGCGGTGCTGGATATGCAAGGCCCACCAGAGGATTGTTGCCAACAAAATGAAAAGGACACCTGAAGAGGAACTGTTGTTAGGGAGCTACTGATTCTCCTAGGGCTGTTCACTTAGAGGAGCTTGTCATGCTGGCTTTCCTGATATGAACTCGGCTGTTCTCATTACTGAAGGAGCGCAAGACCTTGTTGTCACTGAGAGTGGCTATGGTTCACTTTGGGGGAGCTCTGGTCCTTACTTTGAGCATCACTTCCTGGCTGGATGGAAAGATATGCACTGTTCAGTCTCCTAGAGAAACTTGTCGCACTGGCTATCCTGGTATGAGCTCAGCTGTTCTCTTCACTGGAGGAGCTCGGGACCTCACTGTTGCTGCAGATGGCTGCGATGCTTTTGCGGGAACTGTAGTTCTTACTTTGAGCATTGTTTCCTGGCTCCAGTGCCAATCTCTCTCTCTGACTGCTGGCCAGATCCTTCAACCCACTGGCACAGACTTTCTAGCTTCTACCACTGACTTTGGGGCCTTCTTAGCACAGATCCTTGAAACAGGCTTGCACGAGACACTGTCATGGGCTCTTTTTTTTTTTTTTTTTTTTTTTTTAGCAAATTGAAATTCCTTAAGAGGTGTCATTTTTAATAGTAAACAGACATATAGATGACATATTTACATGTGCTCTACTGAAAAACACAAAAGGAATACATTTTAGGATATTTACATCTTTGAGAATGCATTCTGGAAATTATATTGACATATATAACTTCTCACTGTG
Source organism: Dinomys branickii (assembly GCA_004027595.1). NCBI lineage: Eukaryota > Metazoa > Chordata > Mammalia > Rodentia > Dinomyidae > Dinomys > Dinomys branickii. The sequence continues at coordinate 63,437 of PVLD010011748.1, forward strand.
AATTCTTTTTGGTTTTTGTGAATCACTTTTTGTTTCGAGACAGGGTCTCACTATGCAGTTCAGGCTACCCTTCCGCTCACTTTGTAGACCAAGCTGGCCTCAAACTCACAACGATCCTCCTACCTCAGCCTCCTGAGTGTTAGGGTTATAGGCGTGAGCCACCACACCCAGCTCGACAATCACTTTTCTGGCATAGATTGCCCACACTGCTTATATAACAGGGTTTCTGCCAAGTGTGGGATCTTCTCTGTCACCAAATAGTCACATTATTAGCAAATCCTTTTCCATGTTTCTTGTGTACATAAGCTTTCTCCCCAGCATGAATTC